>JABEEO010000048.1:0-10105 GCA_013364945.1 Fusarium tupiense
AAATTAAAGTATTTTTTTAAAAAAAAGTACTTCATCTTGTAATGTAAATTTGGTATTATCACGTGATGTGACTAGCTGGCCTCTCCGCAGTCTGAACGCGCATGAGAAATATCTGACCACCAACATTCATTGTCGAGGGTGATAATTTGTTTGGCACGAAGCGCCTGCCCTTCAGCTAATGGCGCACCTAGATCTTTCAGATGACCCGAACATGCTACCACCTGGTCTGGGTGTGTCTATTCGAGATAGATGGATTCTTTCTAGAGTCACGCCCAATCTTACCTTGAAGGACAAGGCAAGGTGCGTGGTGCGAGGATCAGCCACCAGGCCTCTTAGCTCAAAATAACACTTTGAAAAAGGGACTTGATACAGGCTCAAAATTTTCCATACGGATGCCAGCTATATTTCAGAACCACCCGCCATCTCGATCAAGGTCTAGTTCTCTGCAACTATCTCAACAAGACAATGAGCGCCGAGTCAGCCGCCAGAGCAATCACTGCCGACATCTCGGACAGATGTCCAGAAGAAGATGCGAGGTTGGTTGTGAGGCGGCGGAATGAACTTTGGGAACTTCTCGCATCTACTCTCCTGCGCTTCGAAGACGATTGCGACATGATAGTCGATCTACTCGCCGCAATTCGATCGCTGCCATCAATGGATAGTACGCCCTGGTGGGAGGCGTATCCACAGCCTAGCGATTCCCTGTGTGAAATGCCTGGATTTCACATTGTCTTTCAATCCTGCTATCAAGCGCTTCGATGTGAATGTGGCGGGTGTGATGATCAACATTTCTTGACAGACAAGAAATACTACCGCAGAGCAGGGATAGCAGAAGCAAAGATGTATGTCCGCGGCATTCCAGGAATAACGGAGTTTTGGGCGTACAAAACGATCAACCTTATTTGCCGATTGGACAAACACCGCGAATTGGACGAACACCTCGAGTTCTTCATCCATGAGATTCACGGTTGGTTGCAGACTGCAGGACCGAAACTGGCGGAAACATTAGATTCGAATCAGGTCAAGTCTTTCGTGAGAGCAGTGCGAGGTCGGCGTGACAAGAGTTACGAGAGTTCGGTCACCATGTTTGAGCATTGGCAGCATTGGAAGAAGTCGTTTTTGGAGGTCAGTTTTGATGAGGACTTTGTATCATCTGAGGGAAGGGAGTTGGCAAGAGAGTGTCACGATATCATGAAGGCGCAGAACATCAAATTGCCTTTATTCTTCTAGCCATCTAGCATAGGCAGGTAGCATGGGACAAGATGTAATAAAAAGTCTACGTGGGCACACTAAAACATGCGAGCCCAAGGGATCAAATGACAAGGTCTCGCATCAACATTCATCAACACGCTGGAGACTGGGACTATTTGATAGCAGTAATGGGAAATGATGTCTTCGTATCAGCATCTCATAGCCATTGAACCAAATGGGTAAGAAAGGCAATAAAGCCTGACGTATATTGTTAACAATTATGTACAGCACACTAAGCTAGTTCCGCTAATCCATTAGAGGTTGGGCACCTCAGCAACGCAAGAGTTCTCAAGACAGGTACATCCAAAGACCTCGCAGCTGTATCCATCAATGTCTGTCTTCTCGCCACAGTCCTCAGTAACATCGCAGTAGTAAGCACCCTCGGGCACAGAACCAGCGGGAGCGCGACGGCGGTCAACAATTGCCGTCTCAGTGACGATTATCTCGGCTTCAGTGGTTGTAGCAGGTTCTTCAACTACGGCGGTGGTTGTGTTCTCCTCCGCGGCAGCAGTGGTAGTGGTCTCAGCAGCAGTCGTTGTTTCCTCATCGACAGCTGCGGTGGTGGTAGGCTCCGCAGTGGTGGTGGTGCCGGTGAGTTGCTCGCAGTTACGGTTGATGCAGCCGCAGCGGACGGCATCGCAGAGCTGAACGAAGGCATTGCAGTCTTCGTTGGTGACGCAGGGGAAGAGATCAGCGGGGACGAAAGCAGAGGTTGTTGCCAGCTCAGAAGTGGTTGTGTCGGCGGCGGTGAGGGTAAGGAAGGTGGTTAGGTCGGTGGTGGTATCGATACCAGAGGTGGTGAGGACAGTTGTAGTGGCCAAGGATGTCTCAGCGGTGGTGGTGTCAGAGACCACAACAACGGTAGTGGTCTCAGATCCGGTCTCGGCGGTAGTAGTCTCGGAACCAGACTCGACACTCGTAGTCGTCTCAGCGCCAGCCTCGGTAGTGGTGGTCGTCTCGGAACCAACACTCGTGGTAGTGGTACCAACAACAGTCTGCGTGGCTGAAGTCTCAGATGCAGTCTCAGCCGTAGTGCTACCAGACGAAACCACCGCGCTGGTCTGCGAGCTAGGACGGCAAAGACCGGCGTTGACACCGGAGATAGAAAGAGCGGCAACAAGGCCGGCAGCGAAGTTGGGGAACATCATTATAACGAACGTGGTGATATCAAAGATATCTTGGTAAAAAGAGTGACTGGTCTAAGGATGACTGAAGAAAGAACAGAAAAAAATCACAAAGGGCAACGAGTTGGGGTTTTGTACATATAAACATTGCGCATCGCAATAATAAAGGATCGGCAGCTATGATGGATATTTCCAAGCGCATCGAGCTAGGAGGAGACTATTGATTTTTGGCTCGTTTCTTTTGCGGGCCAGCCCCAACGCCGCCCTCCGCTAGGCGCCGTTTCCCCTGAGTCTACCTTGGATGAGAGATTAAGTGGCGTTCCCAAGCTCAGCTAAGGTTGAAAAATGCCCAATAGCCTCATAGGAAGAGTTTTCGGATCAGAGACTTCCGTTGTCCCGCCATGTCTTGACGTCAAACATGTCCTGACTAACGTTGCTTGGTGGAGCATGGGAGCTACGGTCCGTCATGTTCCAGAGATGCGATAAGATTATCGCGTTAAGCGACGCGCTGAGGCTGGGGTTTTCTTTTTTCTTATCGCGAAAATAAAAATGCCTTACCTGAGTTGGCTAGTCCAGGCCCACAAGGCGTTTTCTGACCTGGAATATCCTGCCAACGCAGGGGGACAATCAACAAACAAAACAAATCTGTAATAACACGGCCTGGAACTCTAACAGACACCAGTATTTGCAGCGTCGCTGAGATTAAATTAAAATGACAGAAACTTGACAGTAAGAGAGAAAGATCACCCAAGGCTTAACTCGAAGCTGGGAGATTGAGCCACCATCTTGGATTTTGTTTGTGATATGGCGCTATGAGATTACGAACCTGTACTGAGCTTTCGTCCTTAACTACTAAGGTAATTGAAAAACTGCCAACTTGATGGTCTTAAGTCAGTCTCATTAATATTTCAACTGCTATGGCCGTGTAGTAGTATCAGTTTCCGAAACATTGATGGATGTAAAGACAAATTCGATGCTGTAGGGTATGACAAGCTCGTTGGTAATTAGCGTCCCAATTTTCGCCTGACGTTAGTGCAGGGGCACTGAAGCTTAGCGCACATCCCCACTAAAGGTCAAGATAACCATGATCCAAGATGTCCATGGTGTAAATGTCAAGATTGTTAGCTAGATGTGTTATTTACAGAAACCTTGTCGCTAGGAACTTAAATCAGAACAGAGAGCTTAGTCGAGATGCTATGTTCCTATCTTCCGAAATATTATGGACTAAATAATAAAAAGTAACATAATCTATTAAAATTGTCATAGAACTCATGGGATTCTGAACCCACCTCAGCCATTGACGTTTCCAAGACGAATAACATGCTTGGCTATTGAACGCCACGGAAAATCAAGAGAAGATATCTCCCAACTCCACAACTTCGTCATTATTTGATTCCATCTTTGTCCTTCTCATGATGCGCTTCTCTTCTTTTAACTTCTTATCCTCAGGCGTCTCTGGCGTCTTTCTATCCATGTGGATATACCGTTGAGCCGAGAGGGTCTCGCCAGTATGCAGCACCATCCCATCCACACAACCAATGAAATGATCAAGTTCCTCTTGGCTCTCAAAAGTTATGAACCCAACCTCACTGGAAACTAGCCCAGTACCCACAGGGTGAAAGTCGATAAATTGCCGCGCAATCTTGATGCCCGTGCAAATCCTGTTCGGGAGCTCTGCGTAACTTCTGACGGTTGCAATGAAGCATTTAGCTGAATCACAAAAAGGCCTGGGCTTGCCTGAACTTGCTATTCTGAAGCACGCATGATCGAAGAGGAGCGCGTTATAGTTCTTCTCTTCGAGGAGAGCTTGTGCCAGAGCAAGTGTTGTCACGACATCGTCACCAGCATTGTCAGCATTGCCACCAGTGCGGCGTCGACTTCCGGGTCTGACATCTGTCCGCCAGTAGCCAAAGGTCTGTATTAGAAATTGCAAACTTGGGAAAAACGAAGGTGCTGAGGAGGTGATGTCCACCACGATGTCGCCAAGATCTACCCAGGCTGAGAAGAAGCGTATGGCAGCTGGGAAGTTTATCGAAAGGTAAAGCCATTCCGCTCCCATTCCGAATCCGACCAGTACCAGCTTTTTGTCCCGAGGTAAGTTTGACAGGAACTCCACCATGGAATCCTCCAAATCCTCAACGTCGACCGTCTTTTCCTCGCCAAAGCGATGCGGGCGACGAATAGGCATGCCTTTGAAATCACCGACGCGAAGAATTTCATCCCCAAGCTCCTTACTCGTGTCGACGTTCAAAGTGAGTCCTTTCATATCGTTATCTTCGAAGAAATGCCAAAGGCGTCGTTTTGGCCTTATGATTCCAGGTTTCAGCACCTCGCAAGGAGGATGCCTCGAGTTTAGTGTCTTGGCGAACGCCAGTCCAACCTGGTGGAGAACACGGTCGCTCTCGCTCGTGATTGCAACATGTTCCGTGTCAAGTGCGATGAAATAGGAGTCCTCGAGAACTTCGCGGAATTCCTTGAGTGTTCTGATTCTGTTCTTAAAGAGATCTCGCGTCGCTGGAAGGCGCTCGAATTTTTGATAACGCGCCATGTTGGCTAGATATGTAAGAAGAAGGAAAATGGGTTCAAAAATCCGGGACGGCGGCTGTTATATAATTTTATCTATTAAACTTTATGTTTATGAAGTATATGAGAGCAGCCAACATCTTGATTAAATATGTAAAAGTGAGCAGAGAATCGCGATGGCTCTGGGGAGATGAGTATTACTGGGCTTGTAGTGATACGTCTGAAATTTAAGGAACTTCTGCCGAAGAAGTGTTCGAACTCGTGAACGGCAAAAATCGAAGAGCAGCCTAGTGGGTGAAGATTTTTAGGTGCGGAATGAGAGAAGGTTTATAGGTTCTAGGACGTACACCACTAGACCACTCTTCGACATAGGGATCAGAGTGGTTTTGGTATATAAGGGGTCACTATCGTGAGCTCAATCGACTTCGACAAGAAAATGCTAAGAAAAGCGAAAGTCAACATGGATTTAGAAAGAATGTCAAAGTTGTCGCTATTCAGCCTCAACCAAGTTTGAACCAATAGCAAAGCGTAGAATGTAAGCCAAGATTAGCAAGACCCTCCTCAAATCCACAAATCTCACGCCCTTGCGCCTTGGGAACGACATAGTGGGGACCATCCGCTATAAGCTCAGCCTTACTCCGTATATAAGACGCCATTCACCAAATACACTTTCGTCTCACCCAAACTCAAACCGCTAAAGTCTCTCTCTGTTCTGTTTTAAGCTCTCAGCCAAAACTCTCAACTGCAAATAACACATCTCAGTCATTCACATCTCCAACTCCAAAACCATGTCTCAAACAACCTCCGTCCCCGAAATCCTCTCCTCATTCACAGAAAAATGGTCCCCACGTCTCATCGCATCGGTCAACGATCATCACGTTAAAGTCGCCAAGATCGACGGCTCATTTATCTGGCACGCGCATCCCGACTCTGAAGAACTCTTCTATCTACTTTCGGGAAAATTGACTATGGAGATTCAAGGCGAAGAGCCTGTTGTTCTGAAGGAGGGGGATATGTATGTCGTGCCAAAGGGAGTCACGCATAAGCCTGTGGCGGAGAATGCTGTCATTATGATGGTGGAGAGGGAGGGGACAGTCAATACGGGGGATCAAACGGATTCTGAGAGGACGAAGCAGGTCAAGGATGTGAGGGGGGATGTATAAGGACTTTCAGCGGGCCAAGAACTTATACAAGACAAGAGTTGATCGAAATTTGATTAAGTATTATAACAAATTAAAACCGAGACTGTCCCAACTTCTCATCTCGTTCAGGTAACGCATCTGTACTGTATCCAGGGCACAGTATAGTGCCTTTCCCAACATTGTATATACCTCCTAGCCCATCAGCTATCTTATTAAAACTGCTGACATGGTTCGCACATAACCTAAAGAAGTACCGATGCATTTCGCTGGAAGTTAGCTGCCTGACCACATTCTTTGTGCATCGCCAGCAGTTCTTACAGCGCACAGCTTCTCTGATAGAGGTAAAATAACCACGGCCAGTAAACTTATCAAGAGAAATCGGCTGAATCTCCAGCAGAGCTGCCGCAATGTCCCAATTATTGTTCCACACAGCTTCTCTAAATGAGTCCTCGTGAGCATGGGCAATGTGTAGAAGACCGGAATTCAGGACCTCCCCGAAAAGAGTCGGGACTATATATGAAGTCCAGTCCGGCCATAGTCGAGGGATAACGAATTTTTGGAATATTGCTGTGATAGTCTCGCCGTGTAGATCCATAAGCTTTCCAGAGTCACGAATTGTATAAGTAGGATGTTCACCTGGTAGTCGTGTAGGAAGGCGCTCGTCATCCAAAATTGCCAGAAAATGGATAGTAGAAGTTATCGAAGGGTGCTGAGGCATCGAGCTTGGTGGTTTTAGCTCGGAATGAGAAAGAAATCTCGATGGATCGTCATATCCCGCAAACTTAGCGATGGCAGTTGGGATTATGCCTCTGTACATCGCTTCATTTGATAGGAGCTCTTGAATGAGCAGATCAATCAAAAGCATCCCATGAATGTTTTTGGCTTTGAATAAAGTATAAGCGTCTTGCTTGCATGTCATACTCAGATACACGATGCTAGGAATATCTCCATGTTCCTCATCACCAAGTGCTTCTACTACAATAGCGAAAGCCTGCAAGTGCGGTTGAATCGTTCGGCTATAGCCAAATTTTAACAACTGACAAATATCCAATTTCAACTCACGAGGAGGCTGGTCTATGCAGTCACATAGGGGATGTGATTCGTAATCCGGTAGTGGTGAAAAGGACGGAATTCCATCGGCGATCGCATTCCTGAGCTCTGCAACGAGTTGGCCATGATTAAGACGTGTCGGGACCAGGCCGAGACAATGATTTTGACATGTATCGTAGTTTTTTCTGACTGCTAGAATGCAATTCAACCTTTCCAACTCAGATACCATCCAAGGAGTTTCTATCAACAACTGGAAGGACCGACATGCAAGTGCGGAGTAGCCGTTCAGCTCAGCGTATATGAGAACAAGGAAGGCGTCAAGGAATTCAAGCCAGCCGTCTGGAGCGTTTGGTTTATATGATATGTCAATCCATATAGTCCGTATGGCATGGGAGAAGCGCTTTGATATTGGATTGTCATGATTTGAAAGTCCCGCCATGACTTCGCTCTTCCACTCCGTACTAAGCCAAGGCTCGCCTTGCGAGTGCTGAGTAGGCTTCTGGACCAATTGGCCGAAAAGCCTCCAAATCTCTGTCTCCTTTTTATTGATGTATTTGGTATGCTTGAACCAGTTGGTCGAAGCATATTCGAGAAAAGGGTGGTCTACTGTCCCCTGGGCTTTACTGGTTATTGGCATGGTGGAATTCAGGGAAAAGTCGCGCTGTGTTGATGTCTTATTTGAGTTTGACGTCTTGACAAATTGGCGGGCGAGGCGACCAGCGCGTGTTCCGACGCCATTGGGTATGGCGGACTGTATCGTCTGTTCAGCTATTCCCATTGGGTCGATCTTTATGACGCGTGGAGTCAGAGGCTCCCTTTTCCTCTCCGCTAACGTCGTTTGAAAGTTGTCAAGATTGATATAGGTAATGCAAACCTCGCCAGCAAGGTTATCGCACTGGTTAGGGTCAATGCGGAGAGCCTCATGTTCACCAGAAACTGACGCCAAAAGGTACTCTTGAATGGAATGATGGCTGAACCGAACTGTGTTGTCTGTTTCCTCCACGTAAAGTAAGTTCTCGCACCAAGCAGGTAATCGCTCTATTCCACTGATGAGATCCTCCTGGCGCAGAGTGTGTTGACCCGGCTTGATAGACAGTGCTTCGCGGAGTTGTAGCAAAGTCAATGGCTGTGTTGTTGCTTTTGTCCACATGAAGGCCTTTTTTGCGATGTCCTGATTGCGCTTTTGAACAATGCGGCTAAGCGCACGGTCAAAAGTCGCGGGAAGGTCGCCCGGGATGTTTTGAAGTGCTTGCCGAATCTCATTGTCAGTCTTCCCAGAGCATATATCCTCAATGGTGAAAAAGGCCCATAAGAACCTGACCGTGAAGCAACATTGTTAGCTCTGTAAGATTTTGGTTGGCAGTAAGTTGCTCACATTCCCTGCTCCTTAGAAGCAATTGTTCTCAGAATCTCATTCAATAAACTGGGGTCACTGATAACTAGTTCCCCAGTTGATAATTTGTCAATAATGATGTCGTCAACATATGAACCAATGTCTGTACTGGTACTCTGTAGGCCTGTAACCAGTCGTTTAGAGTCAGGGAAGATGCTTCTGATTGCGTTGGTGCATGTCTCTCGAGAGGCAAAGATAACGCTTATGTAGCGCGTTGTATCGTTCCCAGAAATAATGCCTTGGAAGAACTTCAATAGCTTGGACTGTTGATCGGCGCTACACTCATCCAACCCATCGATGACTATAAACCATTGTTTGATGGCCTTGGCCGCAGAATGGTAGAGACGTGAAAGTAGGCCGAGGGAGAACAGAGCCAATTTTGCTTGAGATAGGTATTCGTCAAGTTCAGAAGCGATCTTCTGGTCAAGGCTGTCCATATCGATGACTGATACCAACTGTTGAATGCACGAACGTATGATTGTCTCGGCGCCCAGGCTAAGCGGATCGTCAAACCGGGCAAAGAAGAACGACACGAATCGGTCTGGTGGCCGGATGTGCGACAGCTTCTCAACGATCGAGGACCTAAAATCAATGACGGTCAGTTAGGTGGGTTTGAGTACCTGGAGGATAAACCCACGACAAGACTGTTTTACCTGACCCAACTTCGGATCATAGTCAGCTACAATCGCTCATTGCTACATATAGCAGACGACTCACTTTTACCAGTGACGTGGAGAACAGGGGGGCCATTGATTGCAATCCAAGCTCGAAATTCTGGAGTATCAAAGACCCACTTGGCCGTGCCTATGTGGCGCTTGTTTCGTGTGTTGTTGAAGGCCGAAGTGAAGTTGAATGAGGATAAATCCTCGAGTAGTCGACGCCGTTTCTGTTCTACGACTCCGAATTAGTTTTGTTGTTGGCCTAGATCATTCATGCCCAACCTAATGCATCTCGCCTTCGCTGGGCTTGAAAGATTTCCATTTCGGCAGCCCAAGCTCTGAAGCGTTTTCGATGGTCGGTAGCCTCTTTTCGCTCTGTTGTCTGTAATTGTTGTTCCTCACAGTCACACTGAGCTTTGACCAATTGGATATCGCCCTGGACCTCCTCTGCTTTCGCTCTGATGTCTTCGACGTAGCTTCGAATTTCAGACTGAAAGGACTGTGTAATTGCCTGGAGGATCTGATTCTTCACTATGCGCTAAATTAGCACATCTTTCGGTCAGCTACTTCGCCATACTCACAAGGCCGCCGAACAGCCAAGATGATTTGCTGGCAACATGTGACGACTGCCGTGTGGAACTGGCAGACCGAACCTTTGAGACGAGAGGATTCTTTGAAAATGACTTGATACTCGGCGAAGCGGGTGCAGAGCGAACCGAAGCCGTGAAGAAGTTCAACAAATGATTGGAAGTAGGACGCGAAGTTGGCCAGAAACTGATACTGTTAGCCTAACTTCCATGTTTGTATCATTTCTCGTACCATAAAGGTAAGTTTGATGGAACCCCATATTAGCGCTGCGATATCAGGATTCGATTGGATACAAGTGTCGACTATTGGCGTGAACTGTTCAATCGTCTGCAAGAATGAAGCCAGCCTCGAGGCGACACTCTTGCCTCGCCTGTT
>JABEEO010000049.1:0-207776 GCA_013364945.1 Fusarium tupiense
AGCAGGATATATCCTGCTCGCATGCAATACTGATCTATCTATGAGGAGGAGAGCATGGAAAACACTATCGGTACTTTGATGGCGGGAGTAAGTCCTAGACGATATGCGAACCTTTCCTTGGCCTCTCTTTGTCTATCCCCGTGGATATTGAAACTGGCGATGTCATGCTGTTTCAGGGTAACGTTGTTTACCTTGACAGCTTGGCCAGTACCTCTGCACGTAATAGTGCTTGGCATCCTAGTCATCCCCTATTTTCTTCTTTGACCTCTGTGCCTTCCTCTCAGATTGCTTGTCCTCTTTTTTATACGGACCTCTAAGCCATTGATCTGCCTTATAACACCATCTTCTCCATACACTGTAGAGTATGGGGTAACAGACGGGTTGGTCCACTTGTCTCCATCCACGTTCGGGATAAAAAAGCTATTATATCGGTTGGTGTTATTCAGCATGTGATCCTCAGAATCGCGAGGATCAGTGTAAGAGTCTCCGGTGTTGGCGCATAGGACTTGAGCGCGATGCTCGGAGCCTTGAAATACGTCACCATTAATCTGATCCCAGCCCGGCCCTGCTATACTAAGTCTAGTCAGCAGGTAGTGTAGCAATTGCTCCGTCATCGACAACGTACGCGTTTTTCCAACGGGGCGGTTGATGTTTGATTCTCATCACCTTCTTTCCTGAGGTAGCTAGAAGATCCTCTATCCGCGCTGCATCACCCCCTGTGTTGTCTTTTGATATTGTATCCCTGTTGCGAATCCCACTTGAAGATTGAGGTCCTATTTGTCGAATATTTGAAGACATCCAAGAAGGGCGTGTAAGAAAAGGTGTAGAAGAGGATGGAGAGATCGAACGTCTCAATTCAGGTCCCTTCAGCCAGTGATCAACGATAAATTCTCGATCAACACTAAGAGGCGGTATGAAATTTGCATCTTTTACCAACTCCTCGAAGATAGTTATACTGTCATCGAGATTATATTTATCTTTTGGCGTGTAAACAAAATTAGGTTGATTTGCTGGCCAAAGGATAACTCGGTCGTGGATTTCGTCCACTGCTTGTGCGTTGGAAGGAGACTGATGTCTGGTCTCGGAAGCCAGTTTTTGGTCCCTGGCATAAAGGCTCATCGCAAGAGTGGGAAGAGTTTAGGTTGCAGAATAACTTTGTCATAGCATACGATTGAGACTGATAATAAGAAATTGTCGGCGAGACAGTTTTGAGCCGAGTTTCGGATCTTTCGGATCTTTTGGTTCTCTCACGATGCTCTTGTGTTGTGTTGTGAGGGATGATTCGAGACGCGTCATGAAGAAATGGAGGCTGGGGTTTTGCGGTGAGGGCTGTGCCAGGCATACATATGGGGCCCGCTTAAAGTCTTTGTGTCATTGGATGGATATCCTTGTAAGGCTCACTGTCCTGTCGGCGGCCTCCAGGGTATTTATGACCCTCCTTGTCAGGTTTTCGTCTCAACGTCACCTTACAAGAAATCATCAGCAAATTCAACTTTCATTGTCTTTAAAAGAATCATGGCTACTCGACAAACAAGTTATTTTTTGGCGCCAATTAGCAACCCACCAGAAGGCCTAATCCGACTGGGAGATATTATCTCGGCCCCAGCTTTAGCAGATGATCCCATCAATCTGATTAATTTCCCACGCAGTGAATGGTCACTAAAAGTCATCGAACACAATCAAACAAACTTTACGTTTGATACGGCCGTCAGAAGTGACCAGTCATTTGGTATCTGGGCATCGTTTTTGCAGACTCTAGGCATCGGAGGCGACGTAATTGCCGACTGGTCTGAAGAACACAGTGAGCAGTGGGCCTGCGAGAATCTAAAAACCGTGTCTTTCAGTCCAACAATCTCCTATGTTTCTCAGTGCTTGAATGATGAGGGAGTACAGAGCTTCATGCGTGTTAACAAGCCTTGGTTCGCGACAAACAAGTTATATATGGTCACCGGCATCAAAGTCGCATACGGAGCCACTTCTACCATCGAACATGCAAAGCAGAGAGGTTTAAACCTCAAATTCGGCACTGACTTCAGCTCCCAAGGCGTTCCAATCAGTTTGGGTCCACAGATCGGAGGTAAAAACACCAGATCGACCAAGCAGTCGCAGAGCGGCGGGGACCCTTTTGTGTTTGCCTTCCGTTTGAGACGGATCAAGATCTCGCGGAAGGGCGACGTTACTCATGAGAGATTCACTAAGGGAACGATTCTTGGGATCAAAGAAGACGGAAATGATCAAGATATTGAGATTGTCGTTGAGGGTGTTGAGGATTTCGATGCGGATGGCGAGGAATCTCAGCTCAACAGTAAGAGCGCTTTCGATGAAGGGTCGTCATCTAATGGGCTTTGTAAAGCTGTGATAGTCGAGGAAGACTAAGTATGACTTCAAGTAGTGATCTGTAGAGGCGATCGATACGTGATTACCGCACAGCTTTATTTAAATACAACTCCTTACTTAAGCCATTTACCGCTCTCCCTTGTGCCTCTGAAGGTCATCTGCTGTGAACGTGTCATTCAACTCCAACAAATACTCATCAAACTTCTTCGCTTCATTGATAACAACAGTGAGATGCTTATACGACAGTGGCTCTTTCTTATATCTGGCCAGCTGTCTTGCCGTAGACACAGCGTTCCGAATCTGTCGGCCATTGAGATTAGCTTTGGCTAGCTCATCAAGCTTGCTTAGCATCTCATCTACATTTGCTCCATAGGAAAGGCCGCTGTATCTCCTGAGAGCCTCTTTTTCAAGTCTTCTAAGACGGGTGAAGAAGTTCTCCCAGATCTGTAATCTTTGATCATGGTCGAGATTCTTGTCCTGGAGATTCAACTGGATCCGAGATTTGAAGGCCTCATCAAAGATTCCAACGCGATTACTTGTCAGAATAAGAATACCTGAGATATGTTAATGCGTTTCTAAGTGTTGAGTTGGGGCGCTATAACCATCATAGTATTCCAAAACTCGTAAAAACACCGACACCAGAGCATTTCGCTCAAGGTTGACCAATGATCGCTGCTCCAAGAAGACATCTGCCTCGTCGAGAAGAACCACTAGAAAAGTCAGAAAGATATCAAGAATGGAGAATCAATAGTACTATACCGCATCCCCAGGTCTTGCCAAGGTGTAAGACGACATTGAGGTACTAGACAGGGTTAGTCAGAGCCATAGAGACTGAAGGTAGGATGAACCTGTTCGACATCTTCTGCCTTGGTGCCAATGTCACCACATGTGACTCTGTACAAAGGCTTTCTCGCAACTTCAGCAACACTGCTCCGTGTCAGGCAATTGTCCTTCAAGACTGGGCGGATATACCTTTCTGCAGTGAGTGTCTTGCCTGTACCGGGGCCTCTGCAAGATTGTTAGATCTTGGCAGTGAACGAGAACTAGGCGGATATTACCCATGGAGTAGAATGAAAAGACCGTTGCCTTTCCCACGAATGAGATCGGCGTTTTCTGTCGTTTGAAGCTGGTTCGTTACTACAGCTTGTATAAGAAGCTTTGTCTCCTCCGGAACAACAAGGTGATCGAAAGCCTCGGTATTCCAAACGACATCTTGCAGGAAATGAACATCCAAGTTGACTTGACATTTGTTAGCGCCAGTTCTGAAGTTTCGAGTTTCGTAGTACTTTCTTACCCCATTCTTTCTTATCCATATTGAACCCAAAGATTGAAGGTGGAAGGCACATGAAGAACTCATCGCCGAGATCCGGGTTCTTTTGGGCCATATATCTTGATTCGAGGTCATCTGGACCTGAAAGTATCTGTGCCTGGGTCCGTGCCTGCGCATCACGATCAAGCTTCCTGTGCGTTGCGATATCGACCATGAACCGAGATCCAATCTAAAGAGCGTCAGCTGCTAGAAAGACGAAACCATAATAGAGGCGTACAGAGTCTTGAACCTTTTCGCTCATATCCTCAGCAAGCTCAACATAATTTCGTATTCTACATTTCCAAAACATCCTACCTCGCTTTCGCAAAGCCTCAGTGATCTCATGGCTCGAGTAAGCAATGGGGTAAAGTGGCAATTCTGTGATATTGAACTCCTCCATCTCACTGCGCAGCGCGATAGGAAGGTCGTTGATTGCAAACTGCTTCGAGGATAGACGAAAAGTGCCATCGAACGTCCAGAACGTTACGTCACGGTTGCTAAGTAGTTTGGGAATGGTTGCCGTTCAAGCCAACCTTGCGTTACGACGCCTTGGAGCTTTGAAACATCACGCCCCTGTTCTGTTGATATGGAAATTTGGTCCGGGACCTGACTATGATTAGCAGATATATGATGATACGGAGTTCGGTGGCTTACGAAAAGATACTTCGTGTAGTGCAGAGATATTTTCTTCTTGGCCAGCAACTCATCGACTGTCTCCCATTCTTCCGCCATGCGTTTGAGGACATATTCGCGGACTAAGTTAACCTTAATCGAGCGTCGGGATAACGTAGGCTTGTCAAGAGCTTCATCAATTTCCTTTCGACGGTGGAACCACCATATATACGGATGTTTCATTTCCTCGCCTTCTTTGAAATTAGTATGAGGAAAATCCGCCAGCGTCGTTTCTGAAAAGTCCTCCATAGCTGAGCGTAGGTCTGAGGAGATAAGCGATATGTGCTCAGCAACTAGCAGTGAGGAAGCTTCAAGTTGGCCACCAGGTTCCATATGGGATTTCGAACGATTATTGGACTGTCGTCCGCAGCACCTGTAGTCCTTGTAAACGATGAAAACAACCTCTTTGTTTCTTTCGAGAAATAACTCGAAGTTCAAGATTGGTTGACTCCCTCTCAAGTGGGCATTGTTGGGCCCTGACTCGACTACCCACGGGTGGTCCAGATACTGTTTGCCCTCCATTTTAGATTGCTCGCAGTGCACCGAGTGGATGATCTCATAGCGTGGGGGTCCTTGACGGGCTTTGTATCTCGCCTTCGTCTGCTCAGCTTCCTTGAGAGTTTTCGCTGCTTTACCCATAGCCTGAATGATCTCTTCATCTAGAGTATCGGGAGATAGGTCTAGGAATCGACAAATCTCGTTGCGCCAACTGAATGGCACCATTGGCCGATACCGTATGTCAGCATTATTCCCAGGCTCCAGTGGTAATGGAGAATATTCGATATCCGAGTCTTGGGCGCCTATGAATAAGATATTAATAAGATATATCATATACGTGAGGTTTTTTTTAAAGGCTCACTGGCGTCATCGTCGATGATTGTCCTCAAAAGATCTTCTTCAGAGCTAGCCGAGATTTCCTTTTTGCGTCGTCGCCTATTCGTATCCGTTTCAGAGCGAGAAAAGTCTCTCCTACTCTCTCGAATGACTACACGGGATGGTTCGAGTTCGCGAGGGCGCCGCGAAGCCATGTTTTGACATTGACGTGTAGAATTGATGTCTAAAATCAGGCTGTGAAGATGATGCGATGATCGAGGCCGGGTGACAGGGATATTGATCCGTGAATTGACCCGTGACTCCCTCCTCACCAATCAGGGTCGCGTATCGCGCATATCATGCATCCTGGCGCTTACTCTGTCCTCGTGGCCCGTTCCAGCTGAAACAACTCAGAGTAGAAAGCAATGGAACTTCTAGAGCATCTTCAACTTGAAGCCGAATCGCAGCTCCGATGCGATGGCGGTGCTGGCTTGCAGGAGTTGCATATTACCGACCTGGACCAACAGGTACGAGACACCAATTATCGTGAGAAGCTCTCCAGACTTCTCGCAGAGATTGCAAGTACGTAACAACCCGAACTGTATTCAAGTGTGACTAACGAGGGGAAAGCATGTGCCCGCATTGATACAGTTGAGCCTACCAGCATAACACTAGTCCATGGGTCTTTGCTCTGGCAGCTTCCAGCGTTTTGTAACCACGGCTTCCTGGTTGATCAACGAGCTATTAAAATTCGAAACTGGGCACTCCTGACTCTAAACACATCATTAGCACAGAATACCGAGGAAATATGGAATCATGTGGAAGTTAAAAACTGGATATCTACCTCTCAGTCGACTGTGCTGTTTGTTATAGGCAACTCACAGTCTCTAAAACGGCTGGAGACATTCAGTATTGAGGTGATCAACCGAATGGAGAACTATGGGCCGGTGATCTATCTTTTAAATCCTTTACCAAATGGCTTTTCTGAAAGCTCGGCGTTCTCGACCGTCGGCGTTCTTCGTCAGTTGGCCATACAGTGTTTGCAGACGTTAACAACCCCCAAAACACTAGAGTTTCTGGCCAAAATGAACCGCGACTTTAGATCAACCATAGAGAGAGATTGGTATAGTCTTTTGGCAGAGCTTATCGAGTTTCAACAACAAATGACCATTATTCTGGAGGTAGGGGTTCTGCGCAACAAATTTCGAGAAGCCCATACGTGGGCAGCTGGGTTCTTAACCCTAATTGAATGGCTGCAGGGGAAGACTTGCTTGAAGGTCATGATAATTACCGGTCGACCGATTAATGCAGATGATAATTCGATCGTTAGAAGGATGACCGTTGGTTCCGTTCCAACGAAGAGTTTGTCACACACAGCAAATCAACGCCTAGTGAGGCCAGCAGTCAGACAAAAGTCTCCGCAAAACGCGGTCACTGGATACCGTGGTCCCTCTCTGACATCTAGCATTCTGGAGGGTCAAGAACCACCCAACGCCCCGAATGCCGTTACAGAGGTGGCTTTCTCTACCAAGGTGGTGAGCTCCAATCTACAGCACAGAAAGGGCCCGAAGAGAGAAGAATTACCTCATACCGATAATCTTCCTAGGCATTGCATTGCGGACTCGTTGCAAAAGAACCTTGGTGCTACCCAAGCTACTGAATCTAACTCCAGGTTTGTCAATGAACCAAGATCTACGGCCCTTTTGAAGAGTTCTGTTAATTTTTGCTATAGTACAAGAGCGACAGAACAATGGTTTAACATGCTGGAATCAACAACACATGAGTTCATGTACAAGGAAGTCTTCCAATCGCAAGTTGCAGTCAAGATTGCAGTCCTTGATACCGGTTTCGCTTACACGAACCCTGAAGACAAGAGGGCCTTGAGACCTTACTATCAACGCATTAAAAGATTTACCAACTTCATCGATGGAGGTTCGGACGCTGAAGCCAAGACGGATCCTACGGGTCATGGTACTGCAGTGGCCGTGCAGATCCTTAGGGTCAGCCTTAGAGCAGTGTTATATATCTGCCGAGTAGTTAGCCCAGACAGCGGCCCTGATAAATCGGCCATTGAAAAGGCTATAAGAAAGGCGGCTGCCAAACCAGACAAATGTATCCCAGACGGTGGCGGATGGGGAGTTGATATCATCAATATGTCGTTTGGATGGCCATACGACCATGAAGGGGTGCGTAAAGCCATCGATTTCGCACGTCAAAAAGGCGTTCACATGTTCGCCGCTACCTCCAACGATGGACTTCTCGGTCCACCGAACGATATCCTCTACCCAGCACGCTCTGCGAGTGTTATTGCAGTTGATGCAGCCGATGGTCATGGCGACCATGCGAAGAGCGCCCCATCATCAGCTTCTGCGCAAAGTCAAGGCTCGAGGTTCAGTGCACCCGGACTTGGCATTAGCTCTCCCAATAGCGAAGAAATCTTGGAAGGATCGTCATTTGCATGCCCTATTGTAGCCGGAGTTACAGCGTTGATACTTGAGTTTGCCAGGCAGCCTCCTTTGAGCAAGAGTCCGAGTGTCCAGACTTATCTCCAGGAATGGCCCGCGATGCTTAATCTGTTAAGAAGTGCGGGTAGTGAGAAGGGACCAGCTGGGCTCAAGTTTCTGACGCCATGGAAACTCCTTGGTAAGCATGGTGAAGAGAGGCTGGTTACGGCCTTGTTCATTATTAGTGAGCTGAGGAAGGAATATGGTCCGGAGGTGGGTAGAGAGGTGTTGCAGTGCTATAAGCTGTCAGAGAAATCACATTAGCATTGAAGGAATCAGTATATTAATTACCCTCATAAGAATCATAGGGCATATATGTGCTTATTGGAGTTCTTTACTATTGTGCTCTGGGGACTGAAGCCTCTTTTCATCTGTCAACCTTATCACAGAAAGTATAGAATTCAGTCTGCCAAGGACATCGCGCTCGACATCTCTTTATGTTCGCGCTCGGCGTACTGTGACCAGTTTAGACGTGGAGATAGAACTAGCTCCTCTCCTGTGTGTTGACTATGGGGGTGACTGGTGCCAAGAAGCTTGAGTTTCAGGCTGCGAACACTGGTAGTAAATGACACACACGATATCTTTTCTTCCCTGATATAAGTTCTTACCTAGAAGCTTTTGCGATGGCTAATAATCTCCCGTCTGTAGAGCTCATTGTCGTGATCAAGATCGTTGATGTATTCACTTTGAGGTGCTCCCATGCAATCCTTGATTTTGGTCTGCGTGGGCTTCCATCGACCCAGATTGAAAGGGGCGATGGAGTTGGTGTGCTGTACTGAGATGTGCTTATACTTATCTTCAAACTGCCCCAAATCAGCTGGTAGCCTCGTTGGTGTTGAAACTTGTTGCCACGCGCCATCTAGCAGTTGCCACACGTTTTCATATCCCCATCCTAGCTCTGGCTACATAGAAGATTAACTTCGGTCAGCTGGTGTTGTGGCTTTAACTCTAGACGTAATAGGTTTATTGGGATTTTTCACTGTGTTGGCTTGATATGTCTCGCTGAGACGTCATAAGCTTGAGGCATCAATCATTAATAGCGTTCCCCTCAAGCTCCTCCGCATCGTGTGAACTCTCGTCATGAGAGCCTTTCAACAAATGAGTTGACATCATCCTCTTTCCAACGCAAGCCAGAAGATCATCCATCCGCGCTTCATTCCCGATTGTGCTGTCCCTGGAAATTGTATCTTTGTTGTAAAGCTTAGTAAATGAATACATTCCATGAAGGTGAGCACGGGTCCAATTGGGATTCTCAGCCCTCCAAAGACGCTCTGCTTCCTCCTGAACCTTTTTCGAGGCAGCGGCCTTTGCCTCGGCTTCTTCCTGCAGTGCCTTCTCGAACCTTTCTCTAGCCTTTTGCTCTGAAGCTTGCCGCTCTCGCTCTTCTTCTTCCTCCTCTGCTCGCTCTCGCAATTCTTCCCGTCTTCGTTTTTCTTCTCCGTCTCGTAGCTTTTTGTCCTCTCTCAGCATTACATTACCCCTCGCTCCTCGTGCGGCCTCCACAACGTAAGAAACGTCATCCGATATGTAATCCTGGAATAGTGGTGGTCCTGGCCTATAAGTGCGGCTAGAGGGACCAGGATTATGAAATTTGATCTCATAATCTAGATCTGCCGTTTTTCTCTTGATAGTGTGTAATTCGCTAAAGATATCTGTAGTTCGAGGATGCTCGTAAAGGAAGGATGAAGAATCCAGGAATGGCGACGATATACAGGTCGGGTTGTAGATGCGATTGAAGAGACGACCAGAATAATCAGTCTCGTCGTAGTCGTCTTCTCCAATTAAATCGGAAGACCATGATTGAATGCGGGATCCAGTGTAAAGGTCCGCGTCCAGCCTTGTTCTTCGCTCCTCTTCTGCTCTGCGTACTTCCCAACGCGTTGACTCCTCATCCAGATCTCCTTCCACTTCGGCGCTTAAACTCTATTATAACTACCTGGTGGACTCCGATATTTTCGAGACAAGAGAATTGTATCTCTCGAGGCAGCTGAAGCATTAAATTCACTATCTCTACTAGAGTCGGCCAGGGTGCGGGGTTGACTTGTGCTGTGACGCTGCTTCAACATAGCGACAAAGCCACGGCTCTCAAAAAGACTTAGAGAAATAAAATGGGGATCTTCGTTGATGAAATCGAAGGTGGTGGTTGATGTGATGTTGCAAAAGGACAGAGTATGAAGAAAGAAGAGAGACTATGGTTGGAGGAGTCAGTACTCAGCCTTATAAGGTCACGTGCCGGGTCTACCGTGATTGTCATGGTCGTTTCAGCTGACCACGCTGTAAAACTTATTTTTCACGGCCAATCCTCACTGTAGTCCTTCCTAAAAACAATCGCCCCTACCCGCAACATGTAGTTAAGTCCGACCTTGTCTCCTGGCGTCCGTCACGAGGGGTTGAATACTTGAACTATCCTTTTTCAAGCTAGATAAGCACGTAATGTTTCTCTTTTCATTCTAACCTCTCAACAAAAAGTCTTCATAATATATACCGTTCCATAAGCCTTAGGAAACCCAAAGGGTTTGGTTCAGAAGACACCGCCCCCCTGCCTATGGAGGAGCGCACTGGAGGTAGGGCAGTCAATTTAACCTGCATTTAACCAGAATCGGTAGCAAAGCTTGGCATCACCACGCCGTTGATTCTCGGAAAACCGGGCTTTAGAATTGAGGAAGGAGGCTTCGGTTCCCCGATAGTACTGCTGCCCTTAGCCTTGGTTATTTAGTGAACCTGCATTCAGGCTGTGACTACGTCTGTCCGCTGAGTATCAAAGAAACAGAGTCTGTTCAAAACGTGTCATAGATCCTCGAACTCGGAAAGAAACAGCGCTTATGGGATGAACGGCAATTCGACCTTTGTCGCTCAGCACAAACGCTACGAATCATGGCTTGCTCTAGTCTGTCTCATGCCAGCAAATGCTCAGAAACTATCTGAATGCCAAAAGCCCATTATTGAGAAAAGTCTCACGTAACAGGAGCGTGATAACAGTAGATGGGAGGGAATGCTATTTCATTGTTGCCTCAGCATATCGGAAGGGAACTTTGATCTGCCACATAATGAGTATCGGCAAGTCTTCTGGCTCTTTCTCAAAGCTTGATGAGTCCTCCTCGCTTCGTCATTAGAGTCAAGGATGGTTCCTATGCTTCTCCCTGCAGTAAAGGTTGCCTGAGAACAAGGGAATCTACTACTCGCAGAGAGGATACCGGCTATCTCTGTTAGGAAGACAACAAAAAGAGGTAAATTCTTTTGGTTTTGCAGTAACAACACTGTAAATCATATGCTAAACATTTATTCTGAGATTTTGTAGTAACTGCTGCCTTGTATTGTGCACCTCCTATCTTACCAGCCCGTATGAGGCTCATCAGCAACAAATGTGCCAGTGAGCTTCTTAGGATCACCCTCCGTGGCAGCTCGTACGATAGCCGCGGCACCCTCACTCGGGTCCTTCGCGCCGTGCCCACCCGTGAACCTCGTGCGGCACATACCAGGGGCGGCCGCAACGACAGCGATGTTGTGTTTAGCGAAATTCACAGACTGGGCCACAGTTATCATGTTGACTGCGGCCTTGCTGCTTCGGTAGTCAGGTACGTAGTATGCTTCAGCATTATATTCAAAACCTTGCTCGTTTGCCATCGTTATCAGTCCGACGCCAGAGGAGACGTTCACAATTCTGCGGTCTGTGTAAGACGAAGCCTGTATAAGCGGCAGAAACGCATCCGTCACGGCTGCGACGCCGAAGACGTTGACCTCGAAAATCTCTCGATACTGATCGCGAACGGTGGCGGCGGAAGATTCGCCCAGCCCAGCGTTGTTTATCAGAATGTCCAGATGGCCGAACTGACTTGACACGGCCGTAACGGCAGCCGTGATGGAGCTATCATCGACGACATCGAGAGCAATCGGCGTCAGGTTCATTTTGTCGATTGCCTCGGCTTGTAGCTCACGAATGGCGGCTTCGGCTTTGGTGGCTGACCGTGCGCCGACGAGTACATGGTATTTGCCTGAAGCGGCGAGTTGTAGGGCGATAGAGTAGCCAATGCCTTGATTGGCGCCCGTAATGAGGACTACAGCTTTTGAAGAAGCCATTTTCCCGGCGACTAACTGTCAAGGATGCGGAATACCGACAAGATGTTTTCAGGGTAAGCCAAGGACGGGAAGGTGCAGAGATATGTGTAAGATATTATCGTCGGACCTTATAAAATACGAGAGCATATGTAATTATTCAACCCACAGCAGGCAGAACACGAGTCAGTCACGAGCATTTCACAATGGGGCATGGCGTGGCGTGGTTGCTCATCAAGTGACCAGAGTGGCCGGATGAGGTACCTGTAGAAAGGGTCCTAGAAGGACTCGACAGGTCGATCTTTCGAAAGGATGCTGGTGTCGGGTGGGCTATCGAATGGAAATTCGGTAAAGCTTTTCTGAGTTTATGCTAAAAGTAAATACAGTGCCTCATGCGCAAGACAACAACGACGACACCTCAAAGCGGTGGAGCATATAGACCAGTGGATGACCCGTTAGACGCCTTCCGAATGCAAGGGTAGCGGGGAGACAGGGTCGGTGAGGGTTTTTAGACTTCCTGTCGGCGGAGCTCCCCGATGTTGGCTCCGATTAAACTTTGCCCTGTCTTGGATTTTAGCGTGGACCTATGTATCAGTATCTGGTCTCTTAAGGAGATAGCTCTTAGCTCCGAACAGAGTCCCTCTATAATAGTATCCTGGCCCTGACCCCATTGGTCTATTGCGCAAACTTAGAATAAGGTGATTAACTCCAGGATGCAACGTCGGGGAGCCTCCCGAAGTCCAGATTATCGCTTTCAACCTACTGACCAGTGACGTGCATGCGCAGGAAGCTGGACTCGAAGCCATCAGGGATCAGTCGTCACCGCGTCGCTTTGTTCCGCCGATATAAGGCCGCTGCTACTTTCATGTTTCCCTGACACATTGGGGACGCGGACATGACCGGTAGATTGGTCAGCACATTGCATTATCGCCGTTGAAGAAGTCCATCATATCCTGTACTGCTCGTCTGAATCTGGCAATCCATCCGTGTTGGTCCCGGACTTTAGTATTATTCTTACCGTAGGCCAGTTGAATTCAAACAGCAACCCTTGTTCCCACCGCCAGTGTCACCTTGCAGATACTGATTTCCCCTTTGCCTTGCCGCTTGAGCCAGGGCGCAAACTTGATATAAACCCACTGCTTTCGACGTCCCTGGTCATTCACACTACCTCTCATCTGCAATTTACACCCGAACGCCGCTCGCTCTGATTTACTAGTGTTGCATCAGAAAGACAGACATCATGGCCAAAGACGTCACCTTTCAAAACAGAGGTGTGCGAATCGCCGCCCATCTTTATCTTCCGAATGCCTTCCAAGAAGATCGGAAATACCCTGCACTCGTGGGGATTCATCCCGCGGGCGGCGTCAAAGAGCAAACCATCGGTCTTTATGCTCAACAGCTCGCCGCGCATGATTTTGTGGTCCTCGTTTATGACTCTTCCTATCAAGGCGCCAGCGGGGGAGAGCCACGTCTCCTAGAGGATCCGACGACAAGGGTTGAAGACGCCCGTTGCGCGGCTGATTTCCTGACCACTCAGTCCTTCGTCGACACCGAGCGCATGGGCGTCTTCGGTGTGTGTGCCGGTGGCGGGTATGCGCTTGCTGTCGCCCAGACCGAACGCCGGTTCAAGGCCGTCGCCGGCGTCAGCACGACACCAATGGGAGAGGCGGCCAGAAGGTTCTTTGGAAGCCCAATCCCTCCTGCCGAGCAGATCAAGTCCCTCGAGGCAGCTGCGGCGGTGAGAACGGCGACAGCCAATGGGGCCGACCCTGTCTATATTCCCTTCGTTCCTGAAAAGCTGGAAGATATCAACGACAGCACGCCCACTATGCTAAGAGAGGGGTATGACTATTACAGGACGCCACGTGGCCAGCACCCCAATTCCAAGGGGCGCTTTCTCATGACCAGTATGGATAAGATGCTGGCCTTTTCGACCTTTCAACTGCTTCCGACCCTTTTAACACAGCCTCTGCTTCTTATTGCTGGCAGTGAGGCCGACACAAAGATCTACAGTGATGAAGCTTATGCTCTCTCTGAGGGGCCGAAGGAATTGTTTGTTGTGAAAGACGCAACACATATCGCTCTCTATGACAAGCCTGAATATGTCAGTCAGGCTATTAAGAAGCTCGCCTCTTTCTTTAGCCAACTTTAAACCATAAGTCCAGGATAGGTTAGCTATTTAAGTTTATTATACCATTATGTATTGTTTCTTGCTGCACTTTAGGACAAATGATGCTAGTGGTAATAATTCCGTATTATATTAACCTTTATTTATTTAAAGCAAGTAAATATAACCACAATTTTCTTCCGTAGTATGTTAATATTGAGAATGTTGAGTAGCTAGACCATTTACAAAGTTTCTGACTAAGATGACTCAAAATAACCGAGTGGGATAGATGGGGAAGATAAATTTTTCTCGCAGCATAACTATGGGTAACTTCGACAATTTCACCTAGCTTCTTTCCGCTTCACAACAGTACAACTCGAATAAACAAACAATGGCACCTACACAGCTTCGAGTCGAAACCCGCATCAGCCATGGGATTTTCGCAAGAACTGATTTACGATGCTTGAGCATAAGAACTTGTCTGGTTGATATAGGTCAGGGCAGATCAAGCTGACCTATTTCAGCTTCAAGAATAACCTCTTCATCGGAGAAACCTTTTCGCCGGCGCGACTTATCTTACAGTGCAGAACACAAACTAAGATATAAAGCAAAATATATTCCGCATTTCCTAATTTCTTTTAGTACTATATAGAATGTCTTGTATCACTTTTGGCTTGACTTTAACTCGAGGGGCAGCTTCAGAAGCTTAATAGCGTTGTCTCTGCCGACTAAAACTTTGTCCGTTGGAGTCAAGTCCACATCCTTCCACCATGACTGTGCTTCCTCGATGTTATTATATGGTGTGTCTGAGTTCTGTCAATACTACGTCAGGTTACTGTACAAGTGTCACTTACCGATACTGTACAGGCATCTGTCTATGCCCAACTCCCCGATAGCGAGCTTCAATCCCGGCGTAGTGTAAGTACCAGCTGTAGTTACATAAAAGTTCTTTCGCCAGTAATAAGCGTAGTTATGCTGGGACTTTCGTGCCGAAGTGCCTCGCATGTGATCATACCAATAGCTTGCGCGCCACAAATTGTACGGTATTCTACACTAATTAGTGGTCTATAGTATTAGACTCGATGAAAAACTGCTTACCCTTCTCCTAGATGGCCAGAGATGATTTTGACATTCGGAAACTTGTCAAGCGTTCCTGGGGAAACTCTAATCAATGATGGGATATAAAAAGGTTGAACATATCGTACCTGAAGAGCTTATGGCGTATAAGTGAAACGATAAATCCAAGGAAAATCCGACACTTGCCCCCAGAAGGTGACTCCGAGATTCCCATGGCTCTGTCAGAGTCTCAGGTAGTGGGTACCGCGGATGCAAGTACACAGGGACATCGAGCTCTTGTATGGCAGCCCAAAATGGATCATACTCGGGCGTATCATAGTATTTCCTGATCTCGGAACCGTCTTCGCCTTTCGTGGTCTGCCAGTCATTCAAAAGCACACCATGGAAACCCAGATCCTGGATAGCTCGCTTGAGTTCCGCCACAGCTTGGTGAACATTGTGCATTGATAAAGCTGCAAATGCACCAAACCGTCGAGGGTTTTTCTTCACTTCAGCGGCTAGGAAGTTGTTGTTATCGTAAGCCATCTTTTCCGCAAGAGCAGGATCAGGCTCATCTTGAGATCCTGCCGAAGTGATGGATAGAACCATGTATTCAACGCCATGCTTGTTCATTGAATCCAATCTCTTTTCGTGAATATCGAGTAGACCATCCTTGACAGAAGACCCGAGGTTGGCGTAATGTGATAGAAGAGGGATGTATTTTTCCACTGTGTAGAGATATTTTGGGTTGATAATAGCCTCTTCAATAGCGATAGTGCCAGACATCTTGATAAGAAGGTAAATTCAAAGTTTTAAATAGATAGGGAGTAATATAAAATATGTTGCATTAGTTTTACTCAGACATAATTGCATCTAGCTGTTGCTATTTATACTAATCTATGTAGATACTCTCGGCCTTTCGTGATTCGGATTCGGTGCTTTTCAGGCGGCACCTTTGAAGACCGACTCCGGTATACGTGTATGCAGAGCAGGATCACAGACCTATTCGCCAGGAATACCTTCCTAAAGCCCAATTCTCGACGTCATTGTGTATCCGGTTTCCGAAATGCGCGATTTGTAAACACTACATGTTAAACCTTAAAATACACCCCAATAAGTCGAAACTCGGGTAGACAGCCTTTGTCGGCTTCGGCGCTGAAATACCCTCCGAGACCGAATACAGGTCAGCAACGCTATCCCTTAGGGACCGAGACTAAGCACTTATGCTCTTCGATTGCCTCGTATAAAAAGGCCAACGGGACCGGCGGAGTACTAGCCGAACTTGGACAGACAAGTATCAGTGGGGCCTCCCCGGCGGCATCGTGTTGCAGAGGACGGATACTGTAGCCCGGAGATCTCATAATAGGGTCTAGGTTTGACCTCGAATACCCATGGACAGCATGGATCACTATTATAGATTATCTTCTTTTTGACTCGTTAACTTTGCAGAGATTAATATTAGCTGGACCTTGGCACCATACGGATCCCCAGACCATTGTTACTCCCACAAACTATCTCACTGGGCCAACAGCAGCATCAGACCGGTAGTTCCTCAATGGCTTCTCTCAAAGTTGTAATAATTGGAGGCGGCCTCGCCGGCGCATGTCTAGCAAATGGCCTCATCAACAAAGCCGACGGTCAAATCGACGTAACCGTCTTCGAACGCGATGAAGCTGGTTCCGAACGGGGAGGCTACCAAATCCGCCTTGGGTCTCACGCGCTTATTGGCTTTAAAGATTGTCTGACCGAAGAACAATATAAAAGCCTCCTCCCCTGCTTTGGCAAGTCAGGAGGAGTTGTGTCGTCTGCGCCCTGCATCTTCAGCCCGTCTGACTTGAAGGTCTTGATTGACTTGAGTAAAGCTCCAGTTTATGAGAAAAGCGCTCCGATTGCACGAACGAGACTTCGAAACTTTCTCCAGAAGCCACTACAGGAGAATAATTGTATCCAGTTTGGGAAGAAGTATGTTGAGTACGAAGTGCTGGAAGGAAAGGTGGCTGGGCAAAGCAGCATCAGGGTTTACTTCAGTGACGATACTCATCACGACTGCGATGTTCTTATATCTGCAGAGGGAAGCGGAAGTCGCGTCAACAAGCAGATTGGACTGAACAACATCATCACCGAGGTGACGGCCGGACATGGTGGCTATCTGGGCAAGTGTCATTTATCATGGTCTGTACTACAGACATTACCGCGACAGCTTTTGGAGAAAGGCACGATCTATACCGGCAACTCTAAGGCTACGGTATTTGCCGCTGTATATCTGCCAGAAGCCTTATCGTCCTCCAAAGCCGATTACACGGATATCCTCAAACCCAAGAACTACGACGAGGATGAAGCTTCTCTGTTCCTCGGAATGAAATGGACAACAGGACCTGAAGCAGCCGAGCTACCCCGAGTCAAAGACAAGAAGGGGTTGATGAAGAAGAAGCTCACAGAGGCTGGCTTCCATCCTGACTTTCACAAACTGGTTGACGCTGTCGATGATGAGGCTATCATGACGACTCCTTGGCGATATGCGAAAAACGACACGCCCGTTGACTGGAGACGACAACTTCTGTCTAAGAGAGAGAGTAAATCAGACTCAACCATTGCCGATCCGCGTGTTTGGCTCATCGGAGATTCCATACACCCCATGCTTCCGTCTAGGGGAATGGGAGCTAATAACGCAATCCACGATACAGCTGATGCACTTGGTCCATTACTCGAACTTGCGAAGTTGAAGAATGTAAATGGAAGCGTGACTGATGAGCAAGTCAGTGACCAGTTGGCGGTGTATGAGAATGCTATGATGCCGAGGGCTTTTGAGTGGGTTAAGAAGAGCAGCAATCAGCAGGTATGAAACCCTTTAGTAAAGTGATGATTTGGGCTGACGATTGAATAGTTACCGGACTTGGATAGTTGGACTGGACGTGGGATAATCATTGGTCTGCGAGTGATGCTTTTTGTCGTTAGTGGTGTTGTAAAATGTCTTAGGATGTTTGGATGGGAGCCCAAGGATGATGCTCCTGAGCTTCCTTAATGTGTATAAATAGTCTAGGCGAGGGGGGGTTGTATTTATTTCTGCAAAACTACCTTTCCAATTCTATTTAATCCTCAATACTTCAACCTAGGTGCTTGCCACTTATGCGATTCACAATCTATCGGAGAATGGTTCCCTAATAACGTGACTTCCTATTAGACAGCGTCGTCTGGTGTATCAGTCTTCTTGTCATCTGGCTAAAACTTAAGTATTGCAACTGCTCTCCAACAGCCATCGTCAAGCGAATCGTGCTAGCCAATAGAACCTTTTCAGAGTGAACATTATCCGAGGTACTAGTACCTACCTATGATACGCTGCAAAAGAGTGTTGAACCCGCAGACAGCAGAACCGTGAGAGCTTCAAAGTCAGGGAACAAGACAGTAAGTAGTAGAAGATGAGAATAACAATATGTCTTTCACCAGAAGATAACAGATATGTCGTTCAGGACTAAAGCTAACAACTATTTGCCCCGTCTGGGAAATTATGAAAACAGTTCTAAACTGTGGTCCATCTGAAACCAGCCTGAAGATACCGTGCAGTCCCATATGCAAATACCGAAGCAATCATAGTACAACCGCAAAACAATTGCAAGCCCATGAAGCTATTGCCGCTTCCGCTCTTATCCGAGATCAACGCACCACCAAGTGGACTACCCGTCAAAGCCCCAAAGCCATTAACAAGTGACGCAAGTCCGATCCGTGTACCAATCTCTTCAATTGGGCTGATCTGTCCGACGCAGCCAGGGAAGATGGACACATAGCCACCTGAACCGTAACCAAAAGCAACAGCGTACGCCATGATAGCTGCTGTGCTCTGACTGCCTGGTATCCAGAGCACCAGCGTCAAGATACCTGTGAATGCGGTGATTAACAACATGCAGTTGAACTGACCGATGACATCTGCTAGTGCACCTGCTGTAAGACGACCGATCAGGCTGATACCGTTGATAAGCGGGAGAAGATAAGGGACAAGATCTGGTGAAACACCGCTCGCCTTTGCCTGGATGATGATGTAGTTCAGTGGCAGAAACATTCCCCAAAAGAAAAGAAAGCCGCCAAGCATGGTCAACACCATGACCGGCTCTTTGAAGCAACGCTGATAATCCGATGACGCGAAAGGACGAGGCTTCGGCGGAGTGCGCGACTTGATCAACACGCACGAAAGTGCCATAAAAGCCAGGAACATGAGCCCGACAGCTCTCAAAGTCCAGCCAAAGCCGATACTCTTGAACAGACGAGATAGCATGATCGGAAGTACTATACCACCGGTTGAGGATCCCGAGTTGACGATGCCAAAGACGGTTCCGCGCTTCTTTCTGAACCATGATGTTGTCGATGTAAGGGAGGCTGTGAAGACGGCGCCTGAACCCATGGAGCTTAGTAATGCTTGGGAAAGTAGAATCTGATAGTATTGCGTTGATAAAGAAAGCATCATTATGCCAAAGACGTATACTGGTGCGCCGATGAGGAGAAGGTATCGAGGGCCGTATGAATCGTAGACACGACCCCACTGCAAAACGCGGTGTTAGCTTGATAGCACAGGGTTGAAGGCGCGCGACTTACGACAGCTGAACCGCCGACCTGGAAGAAGACCTGTAGACTCGTGATCCAGCTAATGGTGCTGGGACTGTAGTCTGCTAGAGGGCCTGTCTGATAATATTCGAGAAACACACCGACACAGGTTACAAGGCCGAAGGTGCAGAAGAGACCGAACCAGCCTCCGACAACGACGAGCCATGCTTCCCTGCCTCCTTCGGGATACTCAGTCTCGCTGATGGGAGACGTTGTTTGAGACTCTGGCAGTGCCTCTCTATGAGGATGCTTCTCAGATATCTTGAGGTCAATGTCTGGTCTGGTAGAGCTTGACGGAGAACTCTCGGTTTGGGCCATGGCAATTGAGTGCTTTGGTCAGTCCGTATGGAGCTGTGTTTGGCATCTGAGATGTAAGTCATTAGTGATAACGACGATTACACCGTAGGGTCGGTTCTAGATGGAAGTCCTTTTAGACGGTAGCATAACTCGGAATGGAGATCCGAGCCGAGCCGACAGAGCATATACCAGGACGTTACGTGGCGGGACATTGTAACTACGTTTAGAGAAAATAGGCGATAGAATACGACTGAAATTAGTTACCGGCGGGTATGTTTCCGTTCAACGTGGTTCTCCATGCGGCAGAGTCGAGTTCTGATCAGCAGCCGACGGGGCCGCGCGGGGTACGGTATAGATCCCAATGAGAAGAGCGGGGAGGGAGACGTCAGCTGAACCTCGGTAGATCAATGATTCCCATCCTAATGCTTTCTGGGGAAGGATACATGTTCTGTTCCTGCGAGATCACATCGTTAGCCCGATAGCTTACGATATTGGGTTTGTGTATAAGTCTGGCTGGCAAGTTATGGTAGCAAAACGAGGTTTTCCCCGAAGCGAGCATGATCTGCATTAAACAGAGGAATGGAGATGTACTTTGTAGAATGTTCGAGTATATCAGAAAGCCCATGTTCATCGTTTATTACACTTACGCTAACGATGGGACATGAATGCAATGGCATGTTATTATGTCTTGGACGATGTAGCAATAAGAACAGCCGCGTATGAAAGCAACTTTACTCTAGCTTAAATACTCTCAGGATACACGTCTCGTACATCTGTGACCTCTGCAAGATCTCTAGCTAACACTGCTTTATATATCTAACGTCACAGGCTTAGCAAAATCCATCGTCAAAACCTTTGTCTTGCCATTCTCCTCAACTGCCTTTGTAGCCGCTTCAGTCTTGATCCTCCACGGTGGAATGCATCTACAATTAATTAGTCAATTTCCTATTCCAGAATTGCTCCAGCAAGGCTACTTACGCTTCATCATGTAGACACCAAATCACCTGAGACGGATTCCCCAACCAACCAACCTTCAACGCCGCAAACTCAGCAGCAGAACCATCAAAGGGTCTACCATTCAGATTCGCTCTTCCAGCGATAGCCATTATCGCAATATCAGGCTTTGGCTGTAAATCTCGTAGAATACCCTCGTACCCTCCCAGATGTGCACTCCAGAGCAAAGCCTTCTCACCAATGACAAAGTTGAACATCAATTGCCCGCCATCACTATGTGAAAATACGTTTCGCTTTCGGTCAGCGACATAATCGATAAAAGAGCGATGACCAGGGGTGAGTTTCTCAGGTGGCATGAGTTCTCCGATCTTGAGCAAACCATACTTCATGCCGATGGTGGTGTCCAGAGTACAGCTATAAGGACTCGCTGAGCCTTTGTATACAGTCGCTGTATCAATAACTTCAGGGTGATCTGTAGGCATCATGCAGTGTAGCGAAGGCCAGACATCAACAGAGAATGCTGCGAGTTCATCTAGTGGACGTCGAGGTGCTCCAGGGGGACCAGGACAGAGCAATGATGGGTCAGCATTAGCTTTATTCCAGGTGTCGCGAGTGAACAATGGTATTCTCTCGCCGCCTTGAACTGGTAGTAGTTGATGTTCTGGAACGCCAGCTTCTCTTAAGAGGTTGATAGCTTCATTGTTGGCTATGACGATGGCGCCTGTCCTGATGGCGATGCGATCTGCGCCGGGGAGGCTGTTCCTCCAGATTAGGACAGCGTCTTTAAGAAGTTTATAGGACTTACTGGTCGAAATGAGCATGTGATATGAAGATATAGTCTGCTTCGTGGACGTCATCAACTGGCAGATATGTTTTCAAGATCGAGGGTCTGTCGAGCCAGGTGTCAAGGAAGATTGTGACACCTCGTGTACGGAGACGGAAAGTCGTGGCGCCTGTTGAATCAGCGATGGAGAATCTCTAGAAAAGAGGACATAGCATACCAAACCATTCCAGGGTAGAACTTTTTGCCATGGTTATTTTCGAAAAGTAGGGGGTACTTGATGTTATGTGTTAGAGCTTGGGGGTCTCGCTTTGAAAGTCTTTACTGCTTTCCCTTTGTGATAACATGAAACGTAGGTCTCTCTATTCTGATACGTGCCTCATTATCTAGTAGTAATCAGTCTGAAGAATGCCATTTTTCTAGCTAAGTCACTTGTGTCCATCCATTTAATAGTATCAGCCTGCCACTTTACGACGATTACCCTAAAGCGAGCGGGGCCGGCGGGGTAAGACATACCCCACCATCATCGAGACATTCCGTCCCGTCGGTTCTCAACATGATCAATTTCTCCTCCCAAACAAACATACCGGCGAACTAGCCCCGTGCCGCAACGGGGCAATTCGCTATGGGGCAAAATCCATTGTCTTGTGATCATTGCGGGGAGACGTTCCAGCGCCGCGAGCATCGCGATCGACACGTCCTACGACACACGGGCCTCAAACCGTTTCAGTGCAACATCTGCTCCAAGTCATTCTCGCGTAGGCCAGTGATTTACTACTCGTAAATATAGATTAACTACTGACACAACGCAGTGATACTCTTGTTCGTCACCGAGCATTGCATGGTACTCAGCCTGGGTCAACCAGAACACGTCGTCGTCGGCAGGGTCAGGCTTGTGGAGCTTGCTCAAGGTTGAAGCAGAGCTGTGATGGAGGTCATCCATGTTCGCGATGTGAAAATCGCAATTCACAGTGCGTTTATCCTGATAGGATATCTAGCGCACGTCGAGATGATAGTGATACGATAGTCGTGGGAGAGTCGTCATCCCAAGACCAAGACATCGCTGCTTCATCGCCCGCCACAGCGCAAGGGTCAGACTTTCAAGAGGAGGCTTTTATACCAAGTGAACTTCATCCCGCTTCAGAGGAATGGGACAATCATCCTTATATTCCCTCTGATACAAGCGGAATGCCGACGATAGCACCAAGCACCATATACACAACTGTCCCAGATACTACCTCCAGCTGGCCTCGTGTACCAACCTTCCCCGACACCTTTGCCTTTAGCGGAGATGCTGGCAGCCTTGGGACCACGACGGGTGACCCATGGATGCCTTGGAGTTCTTCAACGACTCATTTCTCCTTTCCATGGTTTATGGACGAATTAGAGTTGCCTCTTGAGCTACCGGATATGGCGCATCCTCACGAAGACGCAGTACATCACGCAGGCTCGCCCCACCAAGCATTCTCTGCGTATTTGAGCCCGGAAAAAATATGCTCCGCTTATACGCAGCCATGCCACCCATTCCCGGAGTCAGAGGCTAATGGTCTACAAATGGCTGGGGCTGAAGTCTTTGGACATATCCATGAGATACCGCGACACGCCGTAGATGGGCTGAACAACTTCTACAAGACCCAGCGGCAAGAATCAACACCAACAGTCATTCCTCGGGATATCCTACACGCATTCGTAGAACTGTACTTTGAGTACTTTGACTCCCAGTTCCCATTTCTTCATCCATCACGCTTGGAGGATCTAGATCTCCCATGGGTTGTATTGTTAGCCGTTGCTGCGGTTGGAAGCCATTACTCTGAGATCCAAGGTGCAGACGAGTATAATATTGCGTTTTCTGACCTACTGGCCCGAGCTGTTGAACTGACTGTAAGTAGAGTCACATACAGCCACGTACTGTATCACGAGCTGGCTAACTCTCTCAGGTACACGATAAGATCATGAATGTCGACGTAACAACAGTGCAATGTGTCTTTCTCTTGCATGTACTGTGGCTATTCTCAGGCTCGCATAGAGATAAGATAGTTCTGCAGCATAGGCGAAGTAGCCTCGCGACAATGTGCCGGGACCTCATTGGCAAGGCTGATAAACGTAGACACTCCGATCAGAATGAACTTGACAAGGAGACAACATGGCAAGCTTGGATAGCTGAGGAGAGTGAACTACGTCTGGTCACTTACGTACGTGTATTGGAGTGTTTGAGTCATATATTTCTAGGTACTCCGTTGGTATTTCACCTCCGCGAGGCGACGCGACAGCTGCCGTGCTCTGAACGGCTATGGCGGTCTCGGGGTGCTCCAGAGTGGAAGTCACAACAAGAAAGCTTTACCGGTATTGTAACTGTCATTGGTATCGAGGTTGATTATATAATTGATGATCGTCCAGGAAACCAACCCAAGCCAGACGCGTTTGTCGCCAAAATTATTCTTCTCGAACTATACATCGACGATAGGAATTACTACCGCCAGCTCCGCACTTCACAGCTCCTACAGTCTTCGTTTGCCTCATACCTGAACTCTTCAACAAATAGTGATACTCAACACGCAATTCACAGACCGGACACTAATAGGAGCGAAAATGTTCTTCTCGACACGACGATCGATCAACTAACCTTGAAAAACATGTCAAACCCTGGAGACTGTGCGGAAACTATTTTCCATGTCATTGCGATTCTGCGGCTCATTCCGCTCGAGACTCTACACTCTGCGACAGGCTGGGAGACAAACAAAGAGCAGATGTTCAAGTCCAAGATGCATCTCAATGAATTCTTCAAGAATAACGGTGTAAAGGCGCGAAAGGGCTTATGGCACGCTACCTGCATCTTCAAAACAACACGGAGTTCGCGACGACTTGCGTGCTATGATGCACTGAGTCTCACGGTGGCGATGGGTTATATATACTGCTACAGCGAAACGCGCGCATCGTTGCCATCAACTCCATCGCGCCCGGTGATTACACGTCTTGATCAACTGCAAGACATAAAAGCTATTGAACTATGGATAGAAAATGGCGGGGACAGCGTCGTTCACTTGACAGGCGTTGGAAAATTGGATGGCTCTGATCATTGCGTTCGTTTCCTTCGAGATCTGGAGAGGACGCTTGTATCGCAGATTGCATGGCGAGGGTTCTGCCGTGCTTTTGCTAGTAGCTTTGCTCAGTTGAGGCGTGGTGAAACGCCGACGAAAGGCTCGAGGGAGTACGATAACGAAGAATGACTCCTCTCCATACAGGATGAAGGAACAACATACAGCTCGTAACCTTGTACCATTATGGTAGTGATTCAGTATAAGACTATCCACACCGTCACCATTAAGTAAGCTGAGATGCTTGGAGAGGGAATTAAATAGTAATAATAAGGCCAAAATTACCCACTACTTCTACTCACAAGCAGAGCATGTGAAGCAATCCATGGAATACCAATCAACATCAATACCATCATCCATCATATTCCGAACCTCGGATTGAGTGACAAGACTGTTTGAGAAGAAGCACTTTCTGGGCGCAAACATGTAACCTGCAGACTTGCAGCCAGGTAGTGTCTTACAGATCTCGGCACAGTCATCAGGGCCATCGTACCAAGGCCTTGTCTCGTCGTCTTCGTTTTGACTGTTCAGCTGGTATGTCAAGCCGCTGTAGAGGCCGTACACTCTGCAGTTCCATGCTGGATTATTGGAAAAGCCGCTGCGGAGGTCGCACGTTGGCTTGCAGGCTGTTTCGGTGGGTTGAGAAGGGCGTGTAGTGACGGTGTTAGAGGGAGAGGTTGTGGTTGTCTTGGGCTGGAGGGTTCGCTCGGTGGTTGTTGGTAGGGATTCGGATGTCGTGGCTGGGTTTGTATCGGGCAGGCCAAAGTCGATGACGAAATTGCCAATAGTGGCGGGTGTGACTTGGTTGGAGATGAAGATTGAGTCGACCAGGATAACGGAAATACCATTGCCAGAGCACGTCATGGAGATGGCAAAGGTAGCGGAAGCAGACTCAGCGTCGACCTGCTGGAGAACATGAGTCCAAGACACGCCTGTACCGATGGATGACAGAGACTGCGAGTAGAACTGCCTGTTGCCCAGAGCAGCAGTGACGGTGCAATCCTGACTACCAGCAGAAAGAACGAGGTAATAAAACTGGACAGTGTACTTATTCCGAGACCCAACGCTGAGAGAGTTGAGAGTCTGCCAGATACTGGCAAATGATCCTGTATCTCGCTTTCCAGCTGGGTTCCCAGAGGCAGTCAATGCAGCGCAACCATCATCGGGACTTCCGTCGACCTTGTAGCAACCTCCCTCGTGGAATTCAGCATTTCCGGTTGCGCCGAAGTTTGTAAGTCCGCTTGGGGGATTATTCGCATTACGAGCGGCGAAACTTCCTCCGTCGATGGCGTTGGTGATGATGATATCTACTTCTTGGGTTGTAGTTGTCGATTCGGGGACCGTTAGGCTGGGAACCTCGGATGTTTCGGGAATGTCGGTCGGGATGGAGGATGTAAGTGCAAGACTAGATGCGATTGTTGGACCACTGGGTTTACAAGGTCCAGCAGCGGCCAAGTTAGCCAGAGCTAGGCCCGCGAGAGCAAGTATGGACTGCATATTGAACCAAGTCTCAATGAGCGACCACAAACTTGGTCAGAAAACGAGTGAATGAGAGCTTACCTCTGCAAACAAAATTGTGCGATGATGATTTATTATGTATGGACCCTTGTTCTGCCAAGTCTTTACTCGACTCAGCTTTAGCAGACTATTGACAGCATCACGGTCGAAATTTACTGTTTTCAGGGACTATGGTCAATATTCAGCTTAGCAGCTGCCACTATTAACAACTATTGATCCTTATAGCGGGCCATTTTGGCTGTACCTTGCAGAATTGAGTCTAGAACCCGAATGCTAACCTGGCTCTACGATAGTGGATGATACAGCGCCAATCAGGGCTTGAGGTCATATCCACTACGGAATTACCGCCGTTGGATTGATTAATCGGCGACTGAGCCTTTGAGACTGGTGCATAAGTTTATGATCAGGATTTAGGAGCGGAGTGGCGTCTTCTTAGGCTTTATGTTTCTCGCCATGCATTGCGCCACAGCATTTCGTCATACTGAAGCGGGGTTGTGGCGCAAAGTTAGCTGCCCCATTTATACACAAACATGCTCTACTTATTCTTTTGCGTTACATCAAAGCTCTAGTAATTATTAACGGCGGTTAAATTCCAATGCTCATGAGCTATAGCAGCAGTGGCCCGCCCCCGAGACGCAAGCGCTCTATAATCTCCTGCAGGGAGTGTCAGCGACGTAAACAAAAGGTATTGACACTTTCGTTTACTTTAACAAGACACCCATGACTAACGTCGTACTGTATGTAGTGCGACCGTCGCCAGCCATGTTCTCATTGTACGAAACGAGGCAAACAAGTAAGCGTGATAGTCTCCTAAGACACATGCCATTTACTGATCAAACATAGGACGTCTGCCTATATGATTTAGATGCCAATCGCGCACCCTCTGCCTTGCTCCCTGTCGATCTCCAAGACCAACCCATCAACGGCGTCTTGCAAGCATGCCCAGAGCCAATTCCGCCAACCTTGGACGTTGTGGCGGATGAGTTCAAACCATTGGGTTATGGCGACAACACAAAGGGAACCCCAGGAGTCCTGCGTAGTCTGGGGGAGCCTGCAAGTCTTTTGCATCAACTGCCCCCAAGGGATTATACTGCCAGCACTGAATACATGAGCATCGTCCGACAACTTCCATCTCCAAGACACTTAGACATTCTCGTGCAAGACTTCTTCAAAAACGTAGCATGGCACTACGATATCGTCGACCAAGCTACCTTTTTCAATCAGCTTGCTCAATGGCGCTGCCTGACCCATGATCAATTCAAACGAGGACCCGACGCATTACCAGCCACCCTGCGATCTTTCCCTGCTCTGCTATTCCAGGTTCTAGCACAAGCAATGCTTTTCCAACCCGCACAACACAATGAGAGCCTGAATGACCTCAAGTATACTTTCGATATGGAGTTATCAGATCTGGCGGCAGAATACAGTGATGCTGGTCGTCGACTCGCTTCATGCTTCAGAAAGAGCGAGCCCACTCTGACGGGAGTGCAGGCTGAGCTTATGCGAGCCTGTTTTGAAAAGACTACAGGGGCAGTGATCGAGGCATGGCACACGCTCGGAACTGCTATCCGAGACGCTCAAGAACTTGGTCTACATCTGATAGAACCAGAGTCAACGACATACCCGAGAACTCAAGAGTCATCGGATCGCGAACTGGGCCGCAACGTCTGGCTTGTCCTCCACCTATGGGATGCTCATATGGGTATTGTTCTTGGAAGACCCCTGTCGACAAGAATGAGTCCCAACGAAGTAGCCTTGCCAATGTCTTCAAGGGACAGCTCTGGCAAGCAAAGGCCACCGCAGCCTCGCGACGTCATCTTGTGCGGCTATCATACGGCTTATAAATTCTTACAGGACATTCATGATCTCGATAAAGTAGATGACTGGCGTGTCCCAGTTGACAAAATCCACGATACTATTCTTACCAATATTGCGAACCTTCCCGCATGGGCGACAGCCCACAGATCGCGTCAGGGAGAGCCTCCTTGGCTTTCTGCGGCCTTGGAAACAATGATGACTGATATGTACTTTGTCATCTTTTCTCTCCATCGACCCTTCATCTTTGCAGAGCCGAGTAACCGCCACAAGGCATTCCACGCGGCGATGCAGATGTTAGAGTCTCAAGGTCGTCTATTCGACCAGACAGAACCTTTACAGTATAAAGCGTTTAGTTTGGTGTTCGCGACGTTTGACGCCATGGTGCTGATCGCAGCGGTGCATATTCGCTTTCCGAATGAACTACAGGGACATTTTGTAGCGACGAAGAGAAATCTTGAGTTGGGCATCGGAAGACTGAAGTGCTTGCAGGCCAGGAACAATGCCCTTGCCAGTTCCGCACTAAGTATTATCGAACGGCTGTATCGAAAAGTGCTCGCTGTTGTGCATTTGGAGGAATCCTTCCAGGGAAATACTGATCCTATCAATCTTGATACGATGGAGGCAGAGACGGTGGGAATGAACTGGGATGCCATTCTACAACCTGACCTTGGAGATGTGTTGGTTCCTCAACCAATGAACGAACTATTGCGCATCGGGGATTTGGCTCAGTCCCTAAGCACAAGTCCTTCATACCAAACAGTGTATGGGCAACATCAGTTCGGGGTCGACATGATTGACTCTTTTGGGAGTGATCTGATGTCTTATCACGGAACAGACGAAACATCACAACGCACCAAGTAGTCTCGCCTCACGTTTCGAAACACGAAGATTTAAAGCTAAGAATAGTCCTAATTAAATAATACAACCTAGAACGCGCCACTGTGGTGTTTTCGTTAATCTCATTCAAAGCTCTCGGCGCTATCAGAATATGCAGTAGATTATCCTCTGAGGCTTGGCTTTCCCTCATCATTGGATCTCTCACATTATGAACGCGAATCTATTGGACGGCTACCATCGACGTCATACAAAGGGCTAGGGTGCTCTTATAATATGAATAAATCTCGGAGGGCTCCTTGGCGGCTCTAAGAAGTCCAAATCATAGAGATTCACAAAGATACCCTGGGCTTTCGGTGATAGATATCGGGGATTATGGACTGATAGACTGATTGACTGCTAACTCCGAAATTCGAGATGGCCTCCCAATCAGGAGGAAAGGCTAAGTGGCTAGTGTGAACTCTAACAACTTGGTCACTCTGTTGACACTGAATTGGCTCGAGCCTGACATTTCGGATATGTATTCTGGTGACGCAATAAGTCTGGACGATCGGCACAAGAAGATGCACAATTCGAACGTGTCAAGTAGACATGTTGATCTTCCCTGATCTACGCCCGAGTCTGTGACAAGATTGTCCATCGGAAACTTGACTATACATCGCCGTCACCGAATGTGGCTCCGAAAATAGTGGGACGATCTCCGAAATTTGTGGAGCTATTCCCGAAACATGGACACTACCAAGAAGCTCACAAAGCTCAAAGAATGACCTTGTTATTGACATATTGGCCCTTGACCCATAAGACTGAGTATATAAATATTCTCATTCTCATCATCTCAAATAAAGAAGCCTCAATTTACTACCCCTCAAACATCAACTCAATCACCAGTCTATCAACACTTGATCCTACTTTATTTTCACATCATACAATGGGTTGCCACGGTCGTTACACTGTAGAGAAAGTGACCTATCCTTCTCACGGGGAGACCATCACTGGCATCTTATATCTGCCCAAAGACGTGGCCAACCCGCCTGGTGTCGTCGTTCTCGGCCCATACTCGTTCGTGAAGGAACAAGCCCCACTGCAATATGCCACGCGACTTGCCGACGAAGGCTACGCCGCTCTAATCTTCGACCCGCGCACGGTCGGGGAGAGCACCGGCCAGCCACGGCGTCTAGAGAATCCCAAGATGAAGAACGAGGACGTCGTCTCCGGTCTTGACTACCTTGCCGGCAGAGGCGACGTGGATCCCAAGAAACTGTTCCTCGTCGGTGTCTGCCAAGGCGGCCCCGAGTGCCTAGACGTAGCGTCATACGATGATCGCGTCGTCGCTGTCGCTTCCGTGACGGGGTACTATCGCGATCATGAGACAGACGTCTGGATGATTTGCACTGGCTGCGTAAACATCGAGCCCGGGGTCGACGTTGGATCGTTGAAATTGCCTACGCCCGAGCAGGGAGAAGCGCTGTATCAGGCACGTATTGAGCGAGCTAGAAAGGCCAAAGAGCTGTACGACACAACAGGCGAAGTCACCTACCAACCTCTCGTGGACCCGAAAGCCGCAGACCCAGATGTCGGTTCCCTCGCTGGCCTTCCGGGACCCGTCGCTTGGTCTTGGTACGGCCCGTGGACTTTGAAAGGGTTTGAGAACCGATATGCCGTTATGAGTGATTTGGATCACTTTGGATATTCGACTGTATCTGGGGTGGCCAAGCTCACGAAACCGGCTCTGGTTATTCATGGAGACAATTGCATGAACGCGCCCGCTGCCAAGAGGCATTTTGATTCCATCCCGACCAAGAACAAGAAGTTGATTTGGGATAATAGTGTGTCGCATTTCCAGCATTACGAGCAGCCGGATGTTGTAGACACTAACGTTGGTGAGATTGCGGCTTGGTTTGCGCAGGTCGGGAAGTAAAATGAAGAGGAAGCAAATTGGGACAGAGAATCCAAGACAATTCTACCAGTGTTCATCAGTTCGAAGCTGCAGATAGCTAAACAAATACTCTACATCTCATAAGTAACAGAAGCTATACATGACCTATTCTAGCAAACGCTTTCATTCCAGTATGAGAGCTAGCCTATAATCAGCATATCTCAGTAACGATGTGTGTACTCAAGTAGACAAGTAGAGGATCAGAACTTAGCTTTAATAGACTTCCTCTTAAGGAAGTCTTTACCAGTGACTCTGTCCTAATTTAGACCCTTAATAAAATTCTATCTTTAATTACTAAAGAATAAGGAATTTAACTAGCTATATATTATATATTATATAAGTTATTATTATAAAAAGCAGAATATATCTATAAATATAGTAAAGATATAGGACTATATTACTATAGATAAGACTACTAAAGATAAGGAGCTTAGAGATATTGCTACTAATAGTATTTAATAGCCTGCTAATAACTAACAGACCCTTCTGTCTGGGAGCCTATAGAATTACCTTTTATAAAGAAACTCGTTTAAATGTAAGTTAATTTATATTAAGTACCTAGAAGACTCTATAAGATAGATAATATATTATAATATATTATAATCTTTCTAAGTTATATAAAACTAACAAGACGTCCTGCAGTATAGGGATGTATCTACCTATTATCTTGTTTGAGAAACAGCCGTTTAGTATACTAACCAAGGGTAGTTCGGATAAATCCCCATCCGAGTAGGTAGCGTCAACTAGAACGAGTCCGGGAGTGACATCACTCATGCCACTGGTTTCAGATGGTCTACTCAAGTACGGAACTCCATTGTTGTGACTGATCCACCGCTGAGACTCGAGCGACTCGGGTCCATCCAGTATAATTGGAGGCAAACTAACGGCTGGTCTAATCGGGCGCACCATGACTGATGGGTTCTCCCTAGTTCCAGCCCAACATGTCCATAGGCACAACAGGGAGTGGTAAACAGCAATCAGGTGGAAATCTGTGCGTTCGTTCGGTGCGATCATTCTACAGGCTCTGATAACCTGACCCGCATGCCAAATTGCTGACCTACTCGATCGACTCTGTTCCCATTCCTGAAAGTGAGAAAAGATGTCGGAAGCAGACGTCTGTTTCCTACTATCCAGAAAGCTGTCTCTGAGATGTTGGGGGATGGCCGAGTAAAGCATGGTGAATTCGACCATGAAGGTAAGAATAGGTGATTCTCCGCTACCTCGATCTCCTTCGATCTCCTCTCGTAACTCAGCGAATAGAAATACCATCTCTGAGTCAACAGGTGATCGGGTCACGTCAGTGAAAGACCAACCAGAGTCTACCTTCTTGCGGAAAACCGTTCTTCTGTGACGATCTGCAACGAGAAGCGAAAGAAACGAGTATAGCAACGATAATTTGGCGAGACTGGAGGCCTGGAAGGACGAGAGTAGCTTGATCGATCGGATATCGGAAAGACAGTCGATAATCGTCAATCTGCGCTCCGCAGAACGAGTTTCATGGTTCTGGTACAGGGACTTCCACTCAGCTGCTGACTTTGCATACCAGAACCGACAGTCTTCAGGTATAGGTGTCGAGATGTCGAGTGGAGACATTTGCGCTGCGACGTTTCTTATGACGGATCGCTGTGTGTACTGTAGAAGATGTCGAAAGACTGTCCTGAGATCGCTTGTGAGATTTTGTAAGTTAGAGGTAATGAGCTCAGGCTTACCGCTTCAAAGATTCCTGTTGGGCCCATCTTCTCCACGCCTCGTCCGAATCGCTCCGAGGCTTGTCTAGCATGAGAGTTGGATCAGAATAGGTGTGTTGAGCAAAAAGACCAGCGTGTCGCAACATCTGTCGCCTGTCAGTTGAGAGATTCGTGCTTACAGGCGGGACTCAAGTCACCAGTGCTGTCATCTCTGACAGAGAATCAGATATCTCAGATATTCGTTTATCCCCACTCCAGAGGCCCGTCTCCGACAGTATCATAAGCGATTGGACATACGAGAGATCACGAGTCAATATGTTTGCCCGTTCGCCCTAGTGCCAGATTAGTCCCCTCGAATGCGCCAATGATAAACCTGCTCTTGGGCATCTTGTAACTAACCGATGCGGCAAGGTAGAGACGTAGCATATCAAAGAGTCCCAGCCCGAACTTGCGGGTAAGTGTCCTTGACGATGATACGGCGCCAGCGACGATACATGCTATAAGAAGAGGTAAACTGCAAGTTGATGGATCGAATGTCGCAATGTGGATGAAGGCTGAGGCATTGGTCTCCTGGGTGATAAGGAATACTTTGAGGAACTTGTCTAGTGTTTCAGCTGAGGGGAACAGTCGAATTGCCTGTAATGAGAGAGCCGTATGAGCCCCGTCGATCACGGCAGCTATGATCTCGTCTCTTCTTGCAGATGAAAGATATCCACTGATTACAGCAGGACTGAATGGACCTAAGCCTTCCCCCAAATGGAGGTGTTCGTCGAGGGAAACATAGAGAGAGGCTCTTGCTGTGGCTAGGTAGTCCTCATCACGGGGATTCCAGCTTCCCAAAGTGGTACTGTAGGCTACTATCGCCTCCTCGAGATCGACTTTGCCTTCGGGCGGCAAGCCCTTTGAGCTTGTGACTGTCGACTCTGTAGAGTCTTGCATTGAAGTATCCTCAAAATATCCGGAAAAGTCAAGGAATGGGAGAGGAAGAAATGATGTATCGAATTCGGCATCAAGCGAGGAGTTTTTCAACCATTCCGTGGTATCAGTTGGTATCGTGTCCGCAATGATCTCTATGGACTGGATATCACTGCAAAGCTAATATCATCAACATGGCGACCAACTTGAGGAGTGATATCGTTCTACCCACCTGTAAAGGTCGTGAACAACTTGGTGGAATCGGTGAGTCTGGAAACGCAAAGGCCACTTCAAAATTCGTATCGCCCATCAATAGATCATCCCTAACCTCGCCTCTGCCAACAATATCTGTGGTTGCCGTGGTCAACGGTGGCATTCCAGCAGTGTTTTGTGTGGTTGACGATAAAGCGTAAGAATCACCCGCGCCGATAGATGACCCAGTGCTAGAGTCGCTTAGGGCATGGGGTGTCTTCACCAAGGCCGCATGGTGGTCTTGTCCAACTTGACTTGAACGAACGCAGGGAGTGCCACGTTTTATACATCTGCGGCATTCCTCGAAGTCGTCGCATCGAACCTTGGAGGCAGCACAAGCTCGGCATGCTTTAGAGGCCCTTGGCGGTCGAGTGGATAAGCCCCTCTTCCTGGACGGTTGGCTGTCTTCTGACGCCTCATGGGGTACCGGGCGCTTCATGACGTTCCTGTCAAAAGTGGTGAGAATGACAGCAACATCTGCGTCACTCAGACTTGCCATACCTGTAGCCGTAATCTGCTGGGGAGGTGGGACTCGGTGATAACGAGGCGGGACTATACTAAGTTTCGAAAGATCCGCTCATTAGCATCTCCACCGTCAACATGATCCGAGATTGTACGGGCCGAGTGACAGTAACTTCGTACCGAGCTGGATGCGCGTTGGGGAATCAAGAGCTAGGCTCCCTGCCATCGAAAAGGAATAGAAAAGTTGGACCACAGAGCTGATACGACACTCTTGGGAGAGTAGCTAAATGTCGCTATTGAGTATTTGTAAGCACTGTCGTAACAGATGGGGTCGACTATCTGGGGAAGGGCCGGCATAACGGTGTTTGACTTGGCCGCGATAATACAGACATCAGCCCGCAGCCCTGGGAACTAAGAGCTTGTTGACCTCGTGTTCCCCGCACTTTGGCAACTTCATTCCGGCAAAAACTTTCACGAGTCTCCCCGCAATCGAGAACCCAATTGTACCTGGGGCACTTTTACAGGGATGTGCACATAATAGCTTAATAATGCTCCTACACACATAGTGTGACATTGCTTCATAGAGACGCCTTCAATCTAGATTTAACAAAAACAATAATGAAGCCCCGACCAGAAGACTTCTATCTAAAACCCGCCTCGTTGTCGTCAAGACCCTAGCTTTCCATCTTAGCCGCATCAGCACATTCACGTTCTATGAGCTCGCGATGCCCTTCCGATCTAGGTTTGATATTGACTCCAAAAGGAGCCTTTCCGTACGTAGCGTCAAAGCTTTCAGACACATCTATTGTTTCGCCCGGAACACCTGTCACGGTGAAGCAGTAGAGCAGCCTGCTTACCGCAATCAACATGTTGTTCCAAGCCACTGTGTTTCCCACACACACCCTCCGACCTATAGAGCAGTTAGTACTTCTCATTCGCAGCAGAAGACGGCAAGAGAGTGAGGCTTGCCAGCGCCGAAGCCCAGATGCCCTTTCATGGGCACATCCAGATCCTCGTCGAGGAATCTTTCTGGATAGAACCGTTCAGGTTCTTCATAGTCTAGATGAGAAATCGCCCAGTGGTTGATAGTAACAACTGTTCCTGCGGCAATCTTGTAACCATCGAAAGTGTCGTCTTTGATGAGTGAATGAGGAATGCCCGTCTCAGCAATCGCCGGCCTGACGTCGTCGCAGTCTTGTAAGTCCCTGTACATCGTGCAATTGGGGTGATGAGATGAGCTTACTTCCATCGCATGCTTTCCTTAACTATCGCCTTGATCAGTGGCAACTTCGGCATGTCGCCAAAGTCCGGGAGGCGTTCAGCTTTGGATCCGCACACCGAGTCGAGTTGCTGAAGAGCCCTCTCGACCCAATCGGGATACAATACTGCGGCTGCAAGAATCTCCATCAAGGTAACTCGAGTGGTGTCAGATCCAGCCTCGATGAGGGTCCCTCCTATAAAATAGCAATCTTCCGTGCTGAACTCGCCATCAGTGTTCATATCTAGGAACTCGGTCATGAAGCACGGCTTCTGAGTTCCAAGCTTCCGCCTCTCCAAAAAGTCGTCAAACACCTTCTTATGTCCTCTAAGGTAATCAATCTGTGAGTAATATGCACTTGGAATCTCCTGAACCTGTATCTTTGAATGACGTACCTTTTGGTCGCTTGATGAAGAGCACCCCCCCACCAGCGCCAGGGCTGCCACGACGAGGGAATAGGCAACTTCAAAAGTCCTGGAAAGATGTCTATCAAAGCCTGGCCGGGCATCAAGTAGGGTACGAACCGCTCTGCGTTGTCAAGCAAGTTGAATAAATCAGGATCGCCCAAGTCTGAGCGTTTTCCATACGTGACACTCATAATGATGGAGTTTGCGAAGCGGGCATTTGCCTCCCACCAGCGATCAGGCTTTTTCATGTAGTGATAGAGGAGAGCACGGGACTCTAAATCTTGGAATGGCTGAAAAACGGTCGACTTCGTATTGTTGAGGATCTGATGCATTGCTTTCCTTTGCTTACGCCACTCTGGCCCGTATGGCATGAGCAGAAGACGCTTGTTGCCTGAAATAACTTCACCGGCCATAGGCAGGTTCTGGCGAGAAGAATAAGTTACCGCCTTCTTGTCAAGCAAGGCGGAAACAGCGCGGCGAGAATTCAGGAATAGCCACGGCGTTCCCCCAAATGTCATTGTGTACCTCAATGTCTTAATGTTAGGTTACAATTCTAGGGTAGGATAGCAATTATAGAACTAGAAACGTACATGTCTCCAGATTTGCTGGCAAGAGTGGTCATCCAAGGGCCCAGCCCCTTGGAAGGCAACTGAAAGGTGTTTCCAAATAAGGGTATGCCGGGAATCGGATTGGGATACTTGTATTTCGCCTTTCGATAAAGACGGGAGGCTACAGCCCAAGTGATACACACGATAAGGGTGAGTTCGATCCAGTGATAGCGACGGTCAAGCTCAGGTCTATTCTGGCTAGTCCATGTCTGGAAAGTACCAAGGAGCGTCATTGGATGCTGCCACGTACATATTGTATTCGGGTGTCAAATGTTGAGTTCGGATCAAGTTTAACATACGAAGCCAGTAGCTATAGAAAATATGTCGGCGGCCCTGCCTTATGAGGGACGAACATAAACCTTGGGGTTGTGGGGACCGGAGAATAGAGACTGATCCTTTGTCGGCACTGAACGCTCACGATTCATCTGAATGTAGTCACATCTGGGTTTGTCTGTCTACGGGCGTATTCTCAGGCCCAAAGCTGATTACAAAGCTCGGATACACCCTGTCCCGAAGCCCTCCTAAGGAACTTGCGTACCCCGGCCTTCTCCATCTCACACATTGTTTGTATCGTGCTTACACCTACGCTGAGTCGGCATGCCGACTCCGGCACAAGCCCAAGTGTGGAGAAAGTCCTCGGATGATGGCTCGAAGAAGTGACGCCCCTTGACGACTCTTCAGCGGCGAGCCTGGCCTTGAATGTTATATACAACACTTCACATGTACCTCAAGGTCATGAATAACACTCTCAAACCAGCATTCCCAGTCCTTTATCAAAAGATTCATTATGGTCAGGAAACCCCAGCTGACGCTCGCCGGAAAGGTTGCCGTGGTGAGCGGCGCTTCCTCAGGCATCGGAGCTGCTATAGCCCGAGAGTTGTCTCAGAGAGGGGCATCGGTTGTCATCAACTACCCCTGGCCGGAACAGAAAAAAGCAGCCGAGGATGTGCTTTCGTCTTTGAGTGGTGACGCCAGAATCGTTGAGGCAGATCTGTCCACTGTCAACGGACCCCATATGCTCATCGATACCACAATCAAGGAGTTTAGCAGACTCGACATTCTTGTCAGCAACGCGGGCATATCCTACCCAACCCGGATTGACGAGCCGTCTACCGAGCAAGTTCTGAAAGATTGGGATCGCATGGTTACTCTTAATGGACGAGGGACTCTTCTTCTTACACGAGCGGCACTTCCTGTCCTATCCGGCCAACACTCACGCATCATTAATATCTCGAGCGAGTCAACGCGATCCCCAGAGCCGTTCATGACCATCTACACCGGAACAAAGGGCATGTTAGAGACATTTACACGATGTTGGGCAAAGGAACTGCCCCGACGATACGGCTGCACGGTTAATACGGTTGCGCCTGGCCCAATCGCTACGGACAACATGTTGTCGGCGCCAAATGATTTCCTTGACATGGTTCTCAAGCAATCAGAAAGGAACCCAGTGGCCAGCCGGCTTGGGACGCCTGGGGAGGTTGCGGCTGCAGTGGCGATGCTGTGCGAGGAGCAGGCAGATTGGATCAACGGCGTATATATCCCAGTGGGAGGTGGAATGGTGATGCCATGACAGAGTCAAGATCTAGTGACTATATTTCTTAGCTGTTTGGGTAGAAAATAAACCATATAATAGCCAAATGTTTCTCTTAATGTTCAAAGGTGCGGCCTTGATCATCAATACAATGGTGGCGAGCTTCCACTTGGTCGACAGGCTATGAACTTTTCATTGCTGGGACTTGTCTCTCAGGTCGCCACAGTTCGTGCAAGGACTTAATTTTCGAGAGACATCACAAGGAACTCTTTGTGCTCGACAGGTCAAACACGCCCAGCTGGATATCTTGCGGGCCTTTTTGGCTGGTCCGTCGGATAGACTAACTGATTGAGGCAGAGGGACGTACATCATGCTAATACACTAGTTTGAACTGGAATTTGTCAGAATTGGAAATCAAGCTCGGCATGCCGATGCCACCTAATCAGACCCAAAATCAGGCTGAGGCTTCGGTTTGCCGATGGTACTCGGCCCTGCTCATTCCGAGAACCTGCCTGGAGGGTGTACGTCAGTGCACCTGCGCTCCAAGTCATCAATCTACCATTTGTCCATATTCTTGTTGGCAGTGGTAAATGCTTAGGTCGGTGGGTTTAGTGCTAACAGCAGGAGACAAGTCATTCTTTGGATGTATTGTATTTGTCAGTGCCCTCCACGGACGGCGGCGTGAGCCCGAAGACCGACCCCACTTGCCGATGAGAAATGGGACATTTAAATATCCACCTATGATGTGACTTTAATCTATTTTTTGAAGTAACTCTAACAATTTTTGCCTGCACTTACCCTAGACACCACTTTTCAGTTCATTATGACCACGCAGTTGCAAAGAACATCATCCGATGTGGAAGGCTACACTCGCATCAAGCACGAGCTCATTCCCATGCGCGATGGGGTGAAGCTTTGTGGTGATGTCTTTCTTCCCTTCTCAGCGTCAAAGAACGGCAGAAAGGTTCCAGTGATTTGCAGTCTGGGGCCCTATGGCAAAGACGTCCATACCTCGTCGTTCGGATTACCTCAAACCCATATCTACGCCGAGATGTACAAACACATCACGCCCCTTGGGCCAGATGCATGCTTCGAGCTATGTGATCCACTCGTATGGGTATGTCATATTAAAAGGAATCTAATCCCTCTGAGGCCAATACTTATCTCAACAACTTGTAGTGTCAAGAGTATGGCTACGCTCTTCTCCGTGTCGATGAGCGTGGTATTGGTAATAGTGAAGGGCGGCTAGATCCTTTTGGTCTGGAGAGATCATTCAAGATCAAAGCCGATGCTGAAGGCCAAGGTATGTTATCATCTATTCTCGTTTGACAAACATGGCAAAATTCTCATGAACCCGGTAGATCTTTATGATGTGGTGGAATGGGCTGCCGCTCAAAGCTGGTCTAATGGCAAGGTAGCCTTTTCAGGTATCAGCTACTACGGCATGGTAGGCTACTGGGCCGCCATGCAGAAGCCACCACATTTAACAGGCGTCATGTCATACGAATCGGCCTGTAGTCTCTACCAGGCTGGTCGCCGCGGGGGTATCTACAGTCACAATTTCCAATCCCATTGGTACAACAACGTTGTTATACCCCAGCAACGAGGAGCGCGAGATGGGTCGCGAACCAAGGAGGAGCTGGAGGCTGACCGAGTGGATTACCCCGGCCTTTTGGCGACCAATGAGTATCCTGATCAAGACTGCGTTGGCTTTTTGGAAAAGATTAGATCTCTCTCCGACATCGACGTGCCGATTTATCTCGCAGGCAACTGGACTGATCCAGAGGTGCATCTCCCGGGCAACATCCGCGCTTTCAACGGCGTATCTTCAAAGGAGAAGTGGCTTGAAATGCATACCGGGAACCATTTAGGTGCATTTTATGAACCAGATCATATCTCAATGCAGAGGAAGTTCTTGGACTATTTCCTCTTTGACAAGAAAGATAACGGAATGCATGAGGTGCCTCGGATCCGGCTACTTCAGCACCATGGTACCAAGACTCTTTACCGTGAAAACGAGACTTCATTCCCGCCCTCCGATGCACAAGAAGTTTCATTCTACCTGACTCCTGAGAAGCGACTATCTTTGACGTATCCGGTAGGCGAAAAGCAGGAATTGTCCTACCAGGGGTTTAAAGAAAATATCACGTTCAACCTTGAATCTCCGTTTGCCGACTCTTTCGAAATCCTTGGATCCCCATATCTCGACCTTGAAGTCAGCACCGGTGCTGAGGACCTGGATCTCTTTATCTATCTTTGTGCAATCGATGACACTGGTAAAACAGTTGAACTGAAGGGTAATCATGGCGAACCTATGCATAGCTTCGCCAGAGGCTATTTTCGCCTGTCCCATCGGGACGAAGTGGCCAAAGACTTTGATAAGGAGCGCGTTATTTCTCAGCCTCCCACTCCCAAGTCTGACGTCGTTCTAGGTCAGAGATACAGGGTTATTGTGCCTATCTATCCAGCAGCATATCTCTTTGACAAAGGCGAAGCGCTTTCACTTGAGATAGGATCGGTTAATACGCCAAGCACGATTCCTCCAATGCGACACGAGGGGGGCGATAGGGTTGCAGAAAGATTTGGAGGCGAAAATATTATATGGTCTCACGGACGTCTGTTATTACCCCGTGTGAGACGCTGAGTTCATTAAGTTGGCCTCTAAATATAGACTTATATTTCTATCTACTTGATATCATTTCAACTATAGTAGGAGGCAAAAAGTATTATGTCACTGCCACCTTCGCTTACAGTTCCAGAACATGAAGCTAAACCTAGAGCCTGGCTTTTAGCCTTATTTATTGGGCTTACGATGCCAACCTTTGTTACTAATTCTGATTCATTTCAGGTCGAACCAACGTTCTGGGACGGCCCTGTCTCCCTAGCCCTGATCCACAGGCATTGCTTGACATTACTGACCCCCACAAAGCGATTAGGGGCATCAATTCACAGCACGCTAGCTCGTAGAGAATGAGGAGGTGCTGACTCGCTAAATTGACTCGGTGCATGTCGGGGTAGTCTAACTCGGGCCGAGACGAGAACTATTGCACTGCAAGGACCCCGCTTCGTATTTAGAATCGGCGGCCGTGTTTTGTACAAGCAATTGCCATCTCAAACTTGCAGGATTCAATTGAGAAGCTATTGGCACTACTGCGTTCTGCGTATCCATTCATTCTACCTAATCTTTATTACCTGTCAGACAATGCAAGCTTTACCGAGGACGATCGCTGTTATCCACACTCCGTACTGGAACAACGTGACAGAACAAACGTTACCAGAAGATGAATTGCAAAACGTCTTCACCCCAACGATTATCTACGTCCCGAAGTCAAACAAAAAGGGCCATGTTTCCCACTGCTCACCGCGCCGCCCGAAGAGAGATTCTCAGTCAAGAATACATAACAGCTTGAATGAGCAACTTGATCAACAATCGTCCCGATCAGACGCAAACCGGCCAGAGCAAACTCGCGAGTCTGCATTCTCAAGTCCTTCAATCACTTGCAACTTTAACATGACCGATTTCGAGCGCTTCCTACTCAGCGATACCAGCAAAGAAACGCAGCAAAATAAATATTCTTACTACACCATCACACAGCCTACTCCGGATCGCGATTCAAGCCGAAGAAAGAAAAGAAGAGTGGATGGACTGAAGATGGCAGAGAAGGAGATTCGGGAGTATGAGCGCTGGGTTTTTGGCACTTGGGAGAATATATTTTCAGGGTCCTATTCATATTCTGGGTAAAGAATAGATAACTCAGAGAGCTTCTACATAATGCAATGCCCTTCAATTGTGATATCATTGCCAATCGTGTGAATAGAGTCCTATCAGCTGCCTGAGCTTAATCTAGGGGATCAATCAATTGCCTCTGGAATAGAAAATGGGTTGCATCGTTAGCTTGCTGCTGTGGTGCCTTGAAGGAATGATCTAGTTAGCCTCTTCCAACTGCGGGTAACCTGACAGCTTGGGATACCCCTCATGAGCTCTCGGTACTCTCGGACTCTAGAGTCAAAGATGTTCAATTTCCCAAAGCGTTATTGGTCACTTTGGATCAGCAGTATCAACTGTCAATTCTTCGTATAAACTCTAAATACTGCAACTGCCGAGGTCAATGCGACCCCACCCCGCCTATGGTTAGCTGGATTAGCTCTTGTTTTTGTCTCCACTGCTCTCGGTCTATTAGCCCGTCATAGCAAACGCTATGACAGTATTCCCCCTTTGCCGCAAAGTTCCCCGCAAAAGCTCCTCAAAGGCTCAAACCTTGACCGAGCTGGAATGTCCGTGTCAGATAGTCTGACAAGACTAGGCGAGGCTTTTGAAAGCATGGGAGCTCTTTTCGCAACCAATTCCGAAAACAGTCTAGAGCTAGGATTCCTGGTAAAGCCTCGACATAGCGCTATCTGATCAGGCACCACTTGTCTCTTTGTACAAGAACAAGCTATTGGACTCTTATCGATGACGTGAACTCGTAGATCCAAGCATCCAAAGCACTCATATCTACTATTCTACTCTGATCATTCCTATCATATTTGTTGCAGACCAGCCCGGCCTACGATGAAGTTCTCTTATCTTAAGGCACTGTTACCCCTACTGGCCTTGGTCGTAGGAGGCTTGGCCCAATGCCCAAAGAAAGTCACAACCTACTCCCCTATTCTCTCCACTGGCCCCAGCGACGTCCTGTTCACTTCTTGTGCCACTGGTGCTGACGGTCCTCGTGTCTACCCCATCAACTCGACTACTTACGATTGGTGGTACTTTGACGCCGTTTCTGATGATGGCGAACACGCCCTGACCGTCATTTTCTTCACCTCTTCCTTTGTTGGATTCAGCTTCGACTTGTTGAACCCAATCGACCCTCTTAACGTCTATGTCTTTTACAACAACGGTGGCGGTGGCTTCTCCTTTCCCCTCGCGTCTACTTCTGTCACGATCAAACTCGATGGCGATGGAGCTTCGGGTGATTGGACAGGATCTGGTGCCAGTTTTCAAGGAGCGGCAGACCTGAGTACCTACAAGGTCACCTTCAAGAAAACATTGTTGAACCCATCCGTCGAAGGAACTTTTACGTTGAAATCTGTGAGTCTACACTATGGCTACGCCGGGATAGCCTATGGAAAAATGGAAGTAGCTGATGTTTTGGAATTAGCGCGGCCCTGGTCACTATGTCTGCGGTCCCCTGGGAGCAGGCCAGAACGAAAAGGTTCTCCCTAACGTTGGCTGGGTGAATGTTATGCCTGCCGCAGACGCCGCAGTTGACGTCAAGATCAATGGGGAAAACATCAAGTTTACTGGTAATGGATATCATGATAAGGTATGTTTATATGTTCACAGCTGCCCGTCTCCAACAATCTCAGATAAGCATATCGATATGAAGACCAATAAACTAACTCGAGTCTGCTAATCAGAATTGGGGTGACGCTCCTTTCTTGGCCTCGTTGAACGGCTGGTACTGGGGTCATGCTACCTTTGGCGACTATGACATTGTCTTCTTCGACATGCTTGACAAAGACGACGTCGAGAAGGTAGGCGGTTACGTTTTGAAGGACGGAAAGGTTGTAGGAAATACGTGCACCACGGGACTTCGAGTCCGACCTGTCGGCACGCCATATCCACCAACTCTGTTATCGACCAACCCGACCCAGATGACGCTGAACATGACTCTGGACGATGGCTCCGAGTTGGATGCTCTTCTGACTGTCAAGGAAACCCAGATTGATATTGGACTCTACACCAGGTGGATTGGCTCCATTGATGGAACTGTTGGTGACTATGCAGCTTCGGGCTCTGCCTTGTGGGAGCAGTTTAAGGTTGCTTCATGATCTGAGTTCGCTATAGTTGGTTTAAGCGGGAGCAGGAGAGGTTGGGAGAGTAATTGAGGGAACAGAGGGGAAAGGGAGGAAAAAGAGAGAAAAAAGACTAAAAAGAATAAAAAGAGTAAAAAAAGACTTATATAAATAAAAGACAAAAAATAACTTTAACTTGTGATGTTCCTTTCATAAGTCAAAAGACATTGACTTTTCCTAATCAATACCTGAGAATCTTGGTGGTCCCGTGTAACAGCGATTGAATCATCCAGGCCCCCCAGTGTTTATCTCTCAACACCAGGGCCCACCTTAAATTAATCTCTTTTATGCAGCACAGAGCCCATTGATTACGGGCAAGTAGAATGATAACTCCATTTACACGATCCCTTAGACTCTTCTGAACAGCTTCACTTCATAGCTAGAAACGTGATCCAGTACCACCATATGTTGTACAAAAGGTGAATTGGTCATAACGAGCCTTTCAGCTTTAATTGAAAGAGCTTGAAATTCTTGAAGTGAAAGTGGCGGTCGGGTTGACCTTGTCATCCTACCTCAATCGCGTAGTCTGTTTAATTTGACAATCTATAGAAGGTTGGGTTGCTCATAGCGCAATAATATATTAAACTATAAGTATACAGTTATACGAAGTATAGCTAGATCCTCTCTTAAGCCATAGTACATCTTCAGCACCAACTCAGTGCGCAATACGAGCTGCAATGCGGTTAGTCATGTACTTCTTGGTGTTTCCGATAAAAGCGCATGCTACAATAGCGCAGACTCCAAAAGCAATGCTTGTCAACCACACATATTTCAGCGCGTATGCATATCCCCAGCGGCTGCCGATAGCTGCAGCCTGCAGTATTTCAGGAGTGACGCCAGGGACAGATGCTAGGGCGGAAGGCTCCAGGATGAAGGCAGTGACAAATTGCGTGGCTGAGGTAATTGGCAGGCCTGCTTTGATAGCATATTCGGCAACGGCGTAGGGGAGCTTGGCCTTGAGCTTGTGGTAGAAGATGTTGTAGTAGATGCTGTAACCAATGGAGCCCCCGACGACACGGATTGACAGCGACAGGGCGACACACGTGGCGATCAGTTCGTCTGGCCTGAGATGAGAAAGGTAGTTAGCAAATGGGTTCTAAAGAGGTCATCCCCCTTGTGGGTAGTGAGCCCAACTTACGCAACGGTAATTGCAACGGTCGCCGCTGGAACGAGGACGCCGCCAACTCCAATGCCGGAAAGGGTGCCAAAAACATAGATTAAAGCAGGAGTGTCGGGAGTCACCGCGGCCAAGGCTCCTCCAAACGCAGTCATCATAACGCATGAGAAAAGGAGCAGCTCTCTGGCATTTCCTTTAAACCAAGAAAGCGCTCCATTGATGACCGTGGCACCAACGGTGATCCCGAGGCCAGAGGCCAAGCCCTTGAGGCCGACCTGGACAGGAGCTGGATCGAACACCGTCAACGCTTCGAGCGGGTAGAAGTTAATGGACGAGTAGAAATTCAAGCCGCCCACAAAGGCCACCAGGAAGGCTACCGCAACGACGCGTTGTCCTTTGAACAAGTCACCTGGGACCATTGGAAACTTTGCAAACTTAGCTTCCCAGACGCAAAAAGCGATGATCAACGCGATGCCGACCAGAAGAAGGGATAGAACATAGGCAGAGGACCAGGGATGTGAGTATCCACCAGCCTGAAGAGCAACGAGACTGTTTAAGCGGGTTAGATGAGTCTGTAACGATTTGAGCTAAAGCGAATTAGGAGACACTTACAAGAGAGTCAGGCCGACAATGGACAGGAAAGCCCCGACGTAGTCGATAGACTTGAGAATCTCCATCTTGGATAGTTCCTCGCCTCTCTTATGAGAGTGCGGGAAATATGTGAGAGCCACCACGGTAAGACAAATGCCATTGTAGATCCTGGTTCGATTCTTGTCAGCGCTTGTCTAGTCAAATACCATTGCAGAGGCCTACAGTGAGATCCACATGCCCCACCTCCATGTATGATACGTGCTCAAGATCTGGCCGTACATGACATATGGAACAAATGGAATAACGAAGAATGTCACCAGCGCTAGGTAGAAACCGCGCTTCTTAACAGGGACGAGTTCCGCAATGCTACCAGCACGCAGAGTAGTCAGTAGATGCTAGACACGGAAGCGAAGAGACTACAAACCCTGCAAGAGCAGTGAGTTCACCGACGGCAGCTCCAGCACCGGCAAGAGACATGCCAACAACCGCCTGACCAAAAGTGTGCGTTGTGCCGACGAGGACGACACCAATAAGGATGGTCACGCCACCAGCGAGCGAAATGTATCGTCGGCCGAAGAGATCTTGGAGATATCCGACAAAGGGTGCCACGACGGCAATGGTCAGTGTGTTGGCGATGGGCAGCCACGAGGACTTCTCGGACGATCCGATGTCTTTGACGATGTAGGTGAGGGAGCCTCCCACAAAGTAAAGCGGAATCTGGGCGCCTAGAAAAATAAACATGGTGATTCTTTCATGGGAATGGGAGAGTAACATACCTACGTATAGCCCAGCAAGAGAGATGGAGGCAATGGCATGCCGCCAAGTCCAATCGACAACTCCATCGGAATCGTCTCCCTTGACGGCATGTGCGTTATAGCTGGCGTCGGTGGCTAGAATACCACCGTGCTCAGCCTTCTCTACCTGCTCCGAGAAAGGGGAAGAAAGATCGTCTTCTTGGGACTTTGTCATGACGGTGTTGTACACACTGGAGAAAAGATGGTGGAGGAAAGCTGGGACGGACAGAACGAGGTATGAAAGGTCGGAATAATATACTGTGAGTGTCATATATAATAATACTAACAATAATTATATTGCTACGCTGCTGATTCAAGCGCATCTCGCTTGTCATATATTCATACATTTGCTCGGCGTCCAGAAAGCCATGTTCTGTGCCAAGGGACCAAGGCTGTCAAAACGCGGGGACCCCAGATAGTCCAGCTCAAGTAGGCTAGTCATGATAAGTCACCCCCGGACCGATCTTTGTACATTTTGGGGTCTGGATGCGGGGCCCCGCACTCTTTGTGGTAGCCATTTCCACTTCAGGGATAACCCCAGGAAACTGCCGAACCAGCCGCGGCTCGAGTCAGATTGTCCGTGTCAGAGGTGTAGGGGACTTGACTCCGACAATCTGACATGGACAACTACGCTAAGAGGGCCTGGGGCTCGCCTCTCAAGGCTGTGACTAGTACTGTTTAGCACCAGTAACTGCTTGGCAGTCAACAGGGAGGAACAAAAGCTTGCATGTACTTAGTCCAATGAGGCCATGGCCATCCACTCTTCGGAACCCTGCAACAGCCCGAAGGTGCGCATAGCAGGCATGGATGCTACAGCACGTTCCATGTCAACTGTTACACACACCAGATAGTCTTCTCCGCTAATATGGGACGTCCACTTGTGGCCTGGCTATTACTACTGTACGTAAGGGGACTCACAGAGCAGTCGGGCTTCTCAATGGGACCGAAGCTGTAGATATCAGGCCAAGACCCCCTCCCAGTTACCTAGGAGTCTGTTCTGCATCGACTGTCCGCATCATCTTCCACATCTAAGTCAGCAACCGCCTCACTCCCACTAACCATGACACCACCCGAAGCCACAACTTTCGAGGACGAGATGCGGGAAGCCTGGGGTTATCGATTCAAATGGACCAAAGACCACCAGACCCCAGAGCAGTACGACTACCTCAAACACTCCTGCGATACACTGGGCGAGGATTGTGCGGTGCTCCTGAATGAAATGTATCCGCCTGAACGCGGAACCCCCAAGAGTCAACAAGACAAAGAGAGCTCCGATGCCACATCTCGGGACGGAGCAAAGCCTGAAAATAGTGCCCCGAAGTGGCGGGATCTATACGAGCTGTTCTGCGAGCATCACACAGAGCATCCAAAGCTGCTGCAGCTCTGGGGGGAGGTGAACACCACGCCCGAATGGGTCGACTGGGACCAGATTGCACGAGGCCAAGACGTCCTTTACCGATACGGCGGTGCTGCTTTCACCGGTCTGACGTACCAGTCACTGGTCGGAGGCACCGCTGGGGCTCGAGTGGCTGAGGTATTAGGTCGCACGGGCGGGTTCAACGTGGAGACCGTGTTCCGCCGTATGCTCGAGACAACCATCTACTTCATCGACGTCACCGAAAGTGTCGACAGCCTCAAATTCGGCGGTCGCGGCTTCGCCAGCTGCATGCGTGTACGATTCCTCCACGGCACTGTTCGACATCGCATCCTCCAGCTCGCAGCCAAGCGCCCTTCTTACTTCTCAGTCGAAAACCTCGGTATCCCCATCAACGACCTGGACTCAATCGGCACCATCGCCGTCAACTGCGCCACCATCATCTGGCAGTCACTCCCGCGGCAGGGCATCCATATGCGCGAGCAGGAGATGCGCGACTATGTAGCCCTGTGGCGCCTTATTGCCTACTACATGGGGACGCCGACCGACTTCTTTTCTTCGCCGGCCAAGGCGCGTGCTATCATGGAGTCACTGTACCTATACGAGTACAACCCGTCTAGCAGGTCGCAGACACACGCCCAGAACATTATCATCGCCATGAGTGACACAGCGCCTAGCTACGCCAGTAAGCAGTACCTCGAGGCCACTGCGCGCTGGCTCAACGGCAATCCCCTCGCTGATGCTCTGGGTATCGGCCGGCCCAGCTGGTACTACACGATGCTCGCAGCAGGGCAGTGCGTGCTGTTCATGATAGTGTACTATACCTGCCGCGACATCCCTTTCCTTGACCGTGCCCAGATTGCGAGCTTCCGCCGGAACATCAGGGACTATATCAACAACCCAGAACTCGGTTTGGATCACCGCTCTGCCTTTAACTTCAAGTACCTGCCCAACTCGGACGAGACCAAGCAGAAGGGCGAGGGAAAGACTCTTGCTAAGTCTAATAAAACGGTATTCTGGACTGCTGATCGTAAGGCGTTGGCTGTGTTATTGATACTCGTTGGTTCCTTAATTGCTACTAATTGGGCCGCCCTCAAGATTGCCAAGTTTGGAATTAATCTATTTACCTTTAAATATGCTTATCTATCTTACTCTTCTTAACTAGCTATTATATTTATGGACAAGAATATTTAATATACTATTATTTCATATCTAGGTTACCTTCTTACTGTCTATACGATCTACTCCCAGTGTGTATTGTTAAGATCTATAGCGAGATGTATCAAGCCAATACACTGGAGTATCCTCGTTACCCTAAGCTCCTAAAAATAATTAAAACATACTACGTAGGCTTTCAAGCTGCCTTTGTCGGAAGAGCTAGACTCTCTTCTACTTCGCCTAGCTGCGTTGCAGGCTAGAGCGCTTGCATGCTATTTCCAAGCCGAGGCTTCCCCCGCACAGTGGTGCCATTTATACTTTGCTAACGGACAAGGAGTTGACAATGCCGGTATGCCGGCCGCGGCATACACTGTTACAATATTGTGTCAATACGCCAATTTACCGAATCCATTTGCTGGCTAGATCTCTTGCTTAAAGTATACATTAAATACGTGTTCGGGTGATAGCTGTTGATTTAGTTGTCGATCCACTACTGCCAAGAACCGTAAGGAGAAGAAACTATCTATTGGGACCGTTCCTTGCCGAAGCAATCAACCAAGCAATACGTCGCAACACCCTCCCCCAGTGGTACCCATAAACATCAAACCATGACAAGATCAGACGTGGTAATCATCGGGGCTGGATTCTCCGGTACGATTGAACAAGGTCGATAGCTTGCCTAAGAGTCAAAGAAGCTAATTGTACTAAAGGGATCTGCATGGCCATCAAGCTGCTCGAGGCCGGAATACGCGAAATCGTCATCGTCGAGAAGAGTGCAGGTTTCGGAGGGACGTGGAAAGATAACATATATCCAGGATGCTGCTGCGACAGTTGGTTCATTCAATCCTTCGTGGAGAGGGCTCACTAACCCCCATCCCTAGTCTTGTCACACCTGTACTCTTATTCCTTTGCACAGAACCCTCACTGGTCCCGAGCATATCCAGAACAGAAAGAGATCCTTGTAAGTAAGAATACCTATATAGATACGAGCTTTTGCTTACTGAGGATCTGCAACAGAGTTACATCCAAGATGTCGCCCAGAAGTATGGCCTCTACAAGTTCGTACGCTTCAGCTCAGAGGTCACTGCCGCGGAATGGGACTCCGAGTCTCATGAGTGGAACGTCGCCATCCAGGTTCTAGCTGGAAAAGAAACTGAATTCTGCCCGAGATACACCATCAAGGCAAGCTTCTTGATCGCCGGAGTTGGTCAGTTGAACGAGCCATTCTGGCCCAAGATCACCGGCCAAGAAAACTTCCAGGGAAAGGCTATGCACTCTGCTCGCTGGGACTGGAGCTATGACTTTGCTGGCAAGCTTGTCGGCATCATCGGCAATGGTAGGTCATTGAGCTATGAGCGAAGGAAGAAATATGAGACTAACGTTCTAATCAGGAGCTACCGCCGTTCAAATCGCACCTGAAGTCGCAAAGGTCGCCTCTCATTTGACCGTCTTTCAACGCTCACCGAATTGGCTTATGCCGAGATTTGATGCGGAAATTCCACGGTGGAAGAGGATTCTATTTGATCATGTGCCTGCGGTTCTTAGTCGGGTAAGGGCTGAGATAATGAATGCTCGCGAATCCTACTATCAAGCTGTCAATCACGCCGATTCATCCGACTCTTCAACCATGACGCAAGTCTGTAAGCAGCACATGCAGACTCAGCTGCCCAATCGTCAAGATCTGTGGGAGAAGTTGACACCAAACTATCCGCCGGGATGTAAACGTATTCTCCTCAGCGATGATTACTATCCTACGTTACGGCTTCCACACGTTACTCTCGAGACACGACACATCGACAGAATGACTGATACTGGCGTCGTTGTGAAAGAAGGACCACAAGATAAAGAGATTGATCTTGATCTTGTCATTTTCGCGACTGGATTCCAAGCTAGGGACTTCATGCATGGCATTCACGTGCAAGGCGTGGGTGGCCAAACGCTGAGTTCCAAATGGGCAAACGGTGCATCTGCTCTTTACGGCATCACGGTAGATACTTTGCCAAACTTTGGAATGCTCTACGGGCCAAACACAAATCTGGGCCACAACTCAATCATTCTTATGATTGAAGCTCAAGCCAGATATCTCGTCCCCTTGGTGACAAAAGTCGTGAAGAGTAGAGCCCGAGGGGGAAAGCTATCTGTCATGCCCAAGGAATCGAGGGTCCAAGAATGGAACAAAGACCTACAGAGTAGCTTAGGAAGTTCTACGTTCGCTGATTCTAGGTGCAGTAGTTGGTACAAAACAGATAGCGGAGTTGTTACCAACAATTGGAGCGGAACTGTAGTGGAGTATCAGAAACTGCTGTCCAAGATTGACTGGTCGGATTATGACCTCGAGGGAGAAGAGGGTCAGAATCTTCCCACTGGTAAGGAGCATATTGGCCGTGTGGTGGAGGAGACACTTTTCAGTACCCAGCAACTTCTTTCTGTCACAGCTCTGACGGCATTGGCTGGAGCGGCCTCCATTTATCTTCATCGTCGGGGATCTTTGCTGAAGCACATTTTGTAGTCGTTGCAATTGCTATAGTTTTTATGATGCATTGAGATTTTATATACACTACTTGTACTTCAGATTCGAGCTTCTCTGGTTATACGAATACATTGTTGCATACATTGTTCTCTATCTAAGACCGAACTGTCACATCATCTGGCCAGTACCGGTTCTTTACAAGATTGGGCCTTATACACCTTGATGCATTTGCTCAGTTCTCTGTCTAGATTCAAGCTCTAATCCACAAGTCTCAACTGCATATAATACATATACCTCACATAAGACATTACACTTACTGATACTCCCCGGGGAGTCTATTGCGAGTTCTGTCCCTCTTGCATTTGTTAAGTAGTTTCATATCCACACCTATTTCATTCAAGGGCGCTTATACACCTAAGAAGTCATAACTGAATCTCATCAAGCCAGGTCAATGACAACCCTTCCATGCAGCTTTCCTTGTTTCATATCTTGGAATACTCCAGTCAAGTCTTCCATCTTGCGAACCTCCACGTGTGGCTTGATGATACCACGAGCAGCAAAGCCTAGGACTTCAATAGCATGCTGCTGATTCCCAACTGCAGAACCCACAATCCGTAACTGCTGTGAAATCATCTGCACCGGCTTGGCACCCGCGATCGGCACTTCCTCGCCCTCGACCATTCCGACGCAGACCACAGTCCCATTAAACCGCAAGAAGCTCATGGACTGTGAATAAGCTCTCGGCGATGCCGTGCACACAATGACTGCGTGAGCTCCAAGGCCGCCGGTCAAACTCTTAATCTTCGTGGACATCTCCTCGTCGCTCGAGAAGCCCCTCACATCCACAAAATGCTCTGCGCCAGAACTATGCACAAGATCAGCCTTGCTATTGTCATCGACTCCGATGATACGCAGGCCTAGAGCCCTTGACCCGAGCTGGCAGGCCAGATGACCTAAGCCGCCTCCCGCCCCAGCGATGACAACCCAGTTGCCGGCTTTTGCTTGACTGCGAAGCAGTGCAGAGTATACCGTCACGCCTGCGCAGAGCATCGGAGCAGCTATAGCTGAGTCTAGCCCTTCTGGTATAGGCGTCACACACGCAGCTGTCCCGAGTACGTATTGTTGAAAGGTGCCTGGGGTGAAGTAGCCGGAGATCTGCTGATTGAAGCAGAGACCGTCTTCGCGGACAATGCAAGGTTCTGCGAGAACAACTTAGTTTGGAGTAGGTTTTGGATCTCGGGTGATTACATACCACATCTTCCACAACAGCTGGCGATCCATTTCACTCCAACGCGATCTCCAATCTTGATCCCCGTGGACTCTACTCCTGGTCCCAATTTCACAACCTTGCCTACACCCTCATGACCGCCAACCTGGCCCTTGGGTGTTGGAGCAGGGAGTGATGGCCACTGAACGTATCAGCCTTTGTATCAGTGGTGTAGGTTCATCTTGAGACTAAAATGATACATACGCCATTGGTCATGACAGCCAAGTCCGAGTGACAGACACCGGAATGCGTCCTGTGTAGGTTAACAAGCCGCCCAGGTGTGACTCAATCATATCGGATCATGTGGGTATCTCACATATTTATCAGCACTTCACCTGGTCCTGGTTCCGGCGTGTCCATTGTCACAATCTTAGTCGAGATGGAGCCAGGGCTATCGTACACCAAAGCACGGTACTGCTTGGGAATCTCGGTTCCATCGGTAGCCATGATGGAAGCGATCCTTCTCAAAACCCACGTTCAATGGAAACTGGAAGTGCCTTGAGATCAAAGGCCTGTGTCGTGATGCGATTGGTGGTTTGTTGTTTCTTCTTGCTAGTCTGAGCTGACTTTGTGCTCTGAGAGATGCAAGTGGGATGAAATGTTGAATTTTTCCAAGACTGCTGTCTCAAAGGATCAGTCACTCAGTCGACGATAGTGTATTGAGCGTGACAAGATAAAATGTTACTCAACATTATGTTTTACCTGCTGACTCGGTTCAGCGGGGTAGGTAGGTACAGGCAAAGTTCGAATCGCGTCAATGATATTTCCCCGCATTGGCATTTCTGATCACATTGACGTAGTGCGAGTCAGAAATAGCTAGTCAATGCTAAGGAACCGAGGCTCGTATGTTCGTAGGAGACTTGACCTCGGAAGAGAGGGATCATCTCAGAGGAGTGGCCCGATACAGTGCGATACAACATTGATTCTGAAACCGACAGAATATAAGTGTTTAATCAAAACCAATATATCTCTTAAGTAGCTAGAATAACAAATTGACTTAGTCTCAATCTTCTCATTTCCAACCCTCTGCCGCCACATAATCCAAGCCGCTACGAAACACAGAATGCCACTGACCTGTGAAATATGCCTGCCAGATGGCAAAAGCTACAATCAGCCTTTAGGCCTGTATGATGGTGTTCCTCCTGTCTATGATGGCATTGGTCTAAACTACAGTGTCAAGGTTCATTGACAACGAGTTCCGCGAAAGCATAAATGGCAAGACCTTCGAAGTTGTAAGTTGCTTTTCAAACGATTTTGCCTACGCAGGCTGCTGATTAACGCCTTTGCGCAGGTGAATCCCACGTAGGCGACCCAGAACCCTGCAATCCCTAGATACTGATACCCCAGGCCAGCACCGAGGAGGTCATAGCCCATGTCTCTGAGGCTGGAGCCGAGGACGTTGACTTGGCCGTGGCCGCCGCGCGACGGGCTTTCCAAGGTCCATGGCGCACGACAACCCCTGAGGATCGAGGAAAACTGCTACGCAGAGTAGCTGATGTGATCGAGAAGAACCTCGACCTTCTGGCCAAGGTTGAGACGCTCAACAACGGAAAGTCTCAGCAATGGGCGATTGGAGATGCCATGCACTGCGTCTCCGTCTTTAATTACTATGCAGGCTGGGCTGATAAAATGGAAGGTAAAGTGATTGATGTTGATGCAGAGCGCTTTAACTTTACCAAGCGTGAGCCGGTACGTGCTCGGTGACCCCAAATGAACGACATACCTACTGACTCGACTCATGTCGTGTAGTTTGGCGTGTGTGGAATGATCGTCCCTTGGAACGCACCTCTTGTCCTCATGTCTTGGAAGGTAGCTCCAGCTCTTGCAGCTGGCAACACAGTCGTCGTCAAAACTTCAGAGCTAACGCCACTATCTGCTCTATTGCTAGCTGACTATTTTAAGCAAGCGGGAGCCCCAGCCGGTATCTTCAATGTCATCTCTGGCTTTGGCAATGTGGCCGGCGCCTCCCTTGCTTCTCACATGGACGTTGCAAAGATATCATTCACAGGCTCGACCACAACTGGGCGCGCTATCATGCAGGCGGCAGCCAAGTCCAACCTTAAGCCTGTGACCCTTGAGTTAGGTGGCAAGGGCCCTAATATTGTGTTTGATGATGCAGACTTCGATGCAGCTGTGGAGTGGGTGACCTTTGGCATCTTCTATAGTTCCGGGCAGGTCTGCTGTGCCGGCTCGCGTGTGTACGTTCAGGCTGGGATTTATGACAGGTTCTTAGACGCTCTTAGGGCCAGGGTAGCGCTCATTCAAGTGGGCGATCCGTTCGACATAAACACATTCCACGGACCGCAGACCTCCAAGGCTCAATTTGATCGAATACTAGGGCAAGTCTACCTGCCCTTTTCTACGTTTCTCTTTGACTAATTGTGAGTAGATGCATCAAGAGCGGTATGGACGATGGCGCAAAGATAGAGGCTGGTGGCTCTCGTTGGGGCGAGAAGGGATTTTTTATCCAGCCGACTGTCTTTTCCGGTGCCTCTCCGGATATGAAGATCATGCGCGATGAGATCTTTGGGCCTGTCTGTGTTGTCTCCAAGTTTGAAACCCAGGATGAGGTGGTCCAGGCGGCAAACGCAACCTCGTATGGCCTTGCCAGCGGAGTACATACCAAGAACATCGACCGTGCCCTCAATGTGTCCAATCTCCTCGAGACTGGCACCGTTTGGGTGAACCAGGTTCGTACCAACCGACAGAACGCCTATTCTTCGCTGACTTTGCCTTCCGCGCGTAGTACAATACTATTCACCACCAGCTTCCGTTTGGAGGGTACAAAGAAAGTGGGATTGGTCGCGAGTTGGGGGCAGCTGTGTTGGAGACCTACACGACCACCAAGACAGTCTCTGTCCGGCTTTCAGGGACACAATGATGGACTCTATAGATTTTACGTCAAATAACAAAGCAACTCTCATGAACAAGGTCAGAATTAGCTTGATATGTAAGCTCAACTGACAAATTTGAGTTAAAGCATATAAGTAGGTATCGTATGTACTATTTAGGGATATCGTCAAGCATTGCTGTCAACAGTAGCCAGTCTTGCTCTCCCTCTTCCTCGATACGACGAGATGAATCAGGAGATAGTTGAGAATCTCCTGATATTTGCTTCAGCCAGTCATCATCATCTGACCCAGCATACAATAGGTTAGAGGGCAAAGGCGGTATATAGGTCGTTACGACAGTGGACTTCATATACCACGAGTCCAGGTTCCTGTACGCTTGATTGAAATCCTCGGAGAAACTATATACTCCTTTCGCGGGCTGGTACCTGCAGGTATCTCTGAGGTCGTATGACCATCTGAACCCAATATCGCTAGCAAACTGAGCTGCGAGACTCTCGGGCGCGTAGTTGATACCAAAGAGAATTAGGTAATCGCGCACTTCGGGCCTAGATTTGTCAGAAGGACCTGATCTTAAGTGTACAAGCACAGCGTGGCTAGGGATGGGGTTGTTCACCATACGAAGTAATCGACCAGCCTTGAGTGGTCCGTCTGACATTGTAATGAACTATTGGGTATCTTGGTGAGGAATTGCTAACACGCGACAAGGGGGTTTGCGTATTGCACACCTTGGATTCATGTATGAAGGGGGTCTCCTGCTCGGTGGAAGTTGTGGGTTGAGTTTGACCTGTTTCTCCTCTTAGCACACATTACACTCCAGCGCTGTAGGCCCGTACCATGAGCATTGACCGGATCACCCGTAGCATTGCCATCCTTTCCACTGCCCCGCTGCGCCAGAGAAACCCCTCATCGACAGTCTGCAACATCAGCCAGCCGATATCAAATGGGTTCTTTGCTCTCGCAGCATCCCAACCGTCCAGAACCGCCCTGATGTTGATGTCGTCGTCGATCTCGGGGCCCGAGAAAGTATGCCCGCTCGCGTCGCTCTCGATGGTATCCAGCGCTTGGCTGAACGCTTGGAAAAAGTCTCGCTGCTTGTCGCCGCAGTTGAGATCGATGGCGGGGTACAGGCGATCGAGTGACTCTTGATGGGGGTGGCAGGCTGGATTGTACGTGTCCGGGGCATGCCTGGAGCCCTTGTCGGGAGGACGTGACGGGCTGTCATCCAAGTTGTCATCAGGATTCTGCTTTGAGATTGAATTGGCTGCGAGCTTAGCGATCTGAGCCAAGCTTTGTTTCAAGCTGGCAATCTCGTCGAATTGCTGTCTCAGCTGTTCAGAAAGCCCAGAGTTATTTTGCGCGTCTGTGAGCCTTGCCACGCTCCTCTCGAGATGGGCAATGTATGCTTTGGTCTTTGCGCGAGATGCCTGCTGTGACATACGATCGCTCGCCCTCTTTCGTTCGCGGCGACTGAGGTTAACATCGTTGCGCGTTGTGACCAAGGCACCAAAGCCCTGAGGAGAAGCCGTGCTGTCCGTTGCCATGTCGAGCAATTTGTTGACAGCCAAAGCCTGAGGTCAGATGTGAATGGGATAGAGGAATGCGGGGGTTCTGTCTTTCTGTCGCCGAATGGAGCAGCAGTTCTCCATGCCTGGCCTTCGTAGCTCCAGTGGAGGGGGAGAGATACGAAGCTGCGGGGCCGTGAGTGCCGAGGGCCCATGGTAGGACTAGCCTATGCTTGGTCAAGCTCCGGTTCGTTTCGTTTATAGGCCCTACGTGCAGATCCTTTGGAATGCGGGGTATGCGGCCGAAGTTAGTGAGGGAGACGTCTCCTTGCAAGTCTACCTCGTTCGGTATAGTGATGGCAATAAGATCGTTATCTACTTCGGTATGTATTGGCCTCTCAACAGGGATACAATGCTGGGCTTTCGGGATGCAAGACGACGACTCCCTCTTGTTTGTTCTTTGACGTCTTCTCGATCGAGTTCCAATCTCATCCAAACGTCCGCATCAGCCCGGCAAGCTTCTACACGGGAATAACTACGCACGGTGATGTAAAAGAAAAAGAGGGGAAAAGAACGAACCTTCTATCCTCTCTTGTACTGCCACGGCAGCTCTCAAACATGTCATTTTGGAGGTACCGCTGAGCCTGTCCCGTCCTGCAGGGCTAGGTCAGTCATAACATGTACCCCGCGTGTGCCATGCATTATACCTGGTTTGCAGAACTATGAACAACCTCGGCTTAAAGAAGCTAATTACTCCATGTGATTTGAAGTCAGTCTCGAAAATTTACATCATTGATTAGAAACAATCCTTGGTGAAATTCCATCTGCGACTGCCAAAGAATCAGGACATTGGCCTCTTATACGTTCCGCGCGGGATGACTCGGCTAGGCAAAAAGCGGAATACATCTCTGGACATCACAGAGAGACATGAACGTGCCGCTTCTGAAGAAACCACCAAAAGGTAAGGGTCCCAGAGATGTCACTGCCAATGATATCCGATAGCATGTCTTGACTGACGGACCCTGCTGTCTAGGCGCCTACAGAATCGCGTTTCACAAAGGAACTTCCCTGAAGGCAAGTCGATGTACATCAAAGAGCTAGAGAAGTGTTCAAAGCTCAACGCAGTATGCGAGAGCGAACGGAATCGAGTGCTGCAACGTGAAGCCCGAGACTTGAGAGCGGAAATGCTACGGCTGAGGTCAAAGGTCTTCCAGCTTTCCATCTCACTGAATGCCATTGGATTGCAGATTGGTAAGATTCTCGATATAAACGCGCATTCAGGGCAGCCACTGCCAAGTACAGAAACATGTAGCGACTTTGAAGATGGCTCGGCAGTCACTTGGGCCCCCGACCTATCCAATCCCGTGGAAGATGGTGAGACCAGTGCCGAGGAAGGATTCGAACACGACGTGGATTTTCAGGGTGGAGATGCAAATTCAACAAGTGTTGCAAATACATGGTTTGAAGGACGGATACCAGGAGAATCTTCTGAACAAGCTCAAGCTAAGAGTATACACGTCGATTTAGCAAGTTCAGAACCGTGGGTAAATCATACTACCAGAACAAATCCAGATGCAAGATATGTCGGCATTGCCTCGCATATAAAAACCGTGGTGTCAAATGAGGATGTTACTATGGCCTATGTATCAGAAGAAGGAAGATGCAGCACGCAGGGCTTTATGGAATTTCTTAGGCTGGTACAGGACAGCGATGGACGAACGCAATCAATTGAGTTTATACCAGAAGGACATTACTCAAAGACAGTAGGTTATTAGAAATATCTCCAGCCTAACTTACAAACAATATCCACCTTAAGTAAAAATCCTGAATTATATATCTTTCTAGAGGGAATAAGTAAAGTATTATAGTTTAATAAGTAATTACTATAGATAAAAAACTTAACTCTCTTATACAGCGTATTAATTAAGTGTATAAGCTAGCATTCTAACACTAGACTAAATCGACATTACAGTCGTGCCGCGCCGAGGCGCCGAGGGACAAACACTTTAAGGTAGCTTTACCACGACAGCCTCGGCTCTCGGATGGATAAATCTTATTTCCCCGACCGGTAGTTTTATAATCTTTGAATTAGTCTATATACTTGCCTTCTATCACGCACTCGGAAATACATCACCAGCTTAAGGTCCAGCCAAGCATAATGATCTACCAGTCGCAGAATCCCAAGATTTCATGTAAATTGTTCTCCTTGTTCTCATCCAACTAGCACTAACAACAGCGAGTCTCTCCCAAGCAGACAGTTTGGTCATGGCTTCTCGAGTCCAAGCCTCTGTCTTCTGATCAAAATGCCCCAGGCTTCACTGACGCTATCACCAAAGAGCACATCAGCTTCCAATCTCTCAAAGATTACGCAACAACTTTATCATCGGCTCTTGTTACTAACTACAACCTTGGTCAAAATGACACTGTTGTTGTGTTTGCAAAAAACTCCATTTGGTATCCTGTAGCGACACTTGCTGCCGTTCGGGTTGGAGCGGTGGCTTGCGGTGTGTCACCCGAGTACACCGTCGACGAGTTTTATTACAGTCTCAAAACTAGCAAAGCCAAAATTATCTTTGCGGCGGCTTGTAATTTCGATATAGCCATCACTGCAGCCAAAAAGACCGGGATTACGCCAGAGAATGTCATCTTGCTCGAGGGTTCCAGGCAAGGCGTCACGAGCATTCAAGAGATACTCGAAAGCTCAAAGGCGCTCGTTCAGGTACCTGCGTTCCAAGTCGCGGACGGAAAGACAAACCGGAATATCTGCGCATTTCTCTGCTTCAGCAGCGGTACTACTGGCCTTCCAAAGGCAGTCATGATCTCGCACGCCAATATTATTGCTCAATGCATCCAAACCGCAGATATCACGCTCCCTACTCACAATCGAGTTCTGGCAGCCTTGCCGTTTCATCACATTTCGGGTATAATACATCAACTACACCTACCTATTCACCGAAATGTCAATGTCTATGTCTTATCCAAGTTCACCTTGGACTTGCTACTCAAGACTGCCTCTGAGTATAAGATCAAAGAACTTGTCGTTGTTCCTCCGATATTGATCAGACTAGTCCGAGAGCCGGAGCTTGTGTCAAAGTACGATCTTTCTCACGTTGAGCGATTCTTATCGGGCGCAGCACCTCTGTCTCGAGAGATTTTGGCTCTTCTCGAGAAGACTTTCCCTGGGACCGGATTCAAGCAGGGCTACGGTATGACCGAGTCGTGCTCAACAATTACATCGCATCCCCCCTCCAAGTATGCTTATAAATATGCCGATCGCGTTGGTATGCTGGTAGGATCAACAGAGGTACGAATTGTGGATATCGAAACTGGTAAGGACTGTCAAGTTGGCAAGGCAGGTGAGATTTGGGCTCGTGGGCCACAAATCGCTATGGGCTATCTTGACAACCCCGAGGCAACCGAAAGCACATTCGATAAGTATGGCTTTCTGCATACTGGAGATATAGGCTTCTTCGATCATGACGGTATGCTGGCCATCACTGACAGGCTAAAGGAGATAATCAAGGTCAAAGGCGTTGGAGTTGCTCCAGCAGAGCTCGAGGGCCTTCTCCTCGGACATCCATGCGTCGATGATGTTGCTGTGTGCGGTGTTCCCGATGAGCGGGCAGGTGAAAGGCCCAAGGCGTTTGTAGTTCTCAAGCATTCTGAAATGTCGAGACCGGTAGAAGCTGCAAAGGGGATATTTGAGTATGTTAGGAAGGAAAAGGCGCGACATAAGTGGCTTAAGGAGATTGAGCTTGTGTCTACGATACCGAAGAGCCCGGCTGGTAAGATTTTGAGGCGGAAGCTGCAAGATCCGGCTTTAAGTGGTGGTGGGAACGTGGTAGTTAGAGACCCTAGAGTTGTAGCTAAGCTGTAGGGAGGTAAGAAGCAGTGGACTAAAGCTAATAAATTCCTTGTCTTGATATACTTATATTTTTAAGACCTTTGCTTTTGTCAGATGGCTACTGTGACAGCTACTTCGCATCTGACGATTCGTGGACCGTGTCTCCAAGATGGTGCAGGATTGCTGATTAAAACGTCGAGGAACAGTCAGGCTATAACTCCGCTTTTACAAACACTTTTATTTCTTAACTCTCCATTCCGTCGAACCTCATCGTAGATACACCTCGTGTCGCAAAATCGAGAATCAGTAACATCCTAGCTTCCGAGCTTCTCGGTGGTATCTTCTCCTGGTTCTACTCTCATAGCAGTGACGATATCGACAATGAAGACGATGCAGCAAACACCAAAGCCTTCTTGGCCTTAACGCAAGCATGCAGATACCTCCGCTCAATTGAAATGCCAATGCACTTCCACTGTATTGGTCCTCCGTCGACCTACATATTTGGAGTACCCGATTGCCAGCCAGATTTGGCGTATATGGTGAACCATTTATGCTTGCCGCTATCGACAGCCCAGAGCTCATCTATAATGACGGAATCGGTTCTCTTGTTGTGATATGCTGAGAGCCTATCACTCAATGGTGAATCGATTCAAGACGCGCATTCTAGTGCCGTCGACGCCGAAATGTGTCTCGCCATGGCGTCATGTTCTAACGTAGAACGCTTGTAGATACAGATCGCAGACGATCAAATTATCGGGCGCATGAGGCATTTTGAACTTCTACATTCCCTGCTGGAGAATCGTAAGCATGAAGAAATCTTCTCGAAACTTCGACATCTCGATATCGATAAGTCTCAATTCATCAAGTTCAGCCTTTGTGATGCAGAGCCATAGGTTCTTCTGCATGGTGCACCTCGCCTTCAGACACTGATCCTCCGGGGTCCAGGGGGCGAGAGGCACGCTCATCAGAATGGCTACTTGAGTATACAGGAATTTTGCGCTGGTGTGACGGATATCACGGAGCTCCAGATCCTTGGTTTAGGGCGGCTCCAGTGGTCTGTAGAGAGTTCTTACGTGGCGCTATTGAGGTCTTCAACCACTTCAATCACACAGTAGCTGTAGTATCGGTATTAAGATGAAAGGTGAGGAAATAAGTGGCCTAGTAAGTCACCTCTGTCACTATTTGGTCATAGTAAATCTGAACGGTGCCCGGGAGCGAGCCGCGACGATAAGCTTGTGGAGTCGATCGTGGATGAGCATTTATGCCGAGACCAAACAAAAGGGGATCACAAGGCCCTTAACATTCGGAGAGTTGCTGATAGGTAGGCTTGATTTTGAGTTTATGGCCAAGGATAGCTCCGTGACAGTGGCTTCAATGCACTGTGACTGACTCGTACCAGCGAGACACTGTCGCCCGTGTCATGAAAGGGAGCCGTCCGACTTGTCTCATCAGACGCTAGGCTATGTCTGCACAACAATAATCTGTTCAATTGTGAGTCTAGTATATGAAAGTGTAGAGAGTTGCGGTACCGAGGTTGCAGTAGCATTGGCCTCAGTCTCTTTCTGTACCCATGGACCAGAATATTGACAAGATATAATACAATAAATCATGAGTTAGGAGTGAATGTAGTATGAAACTTATCCTATTTATTTACTGCCCTCTACTATATCCAGCAGCTTTGTCTCATGATCAAATCCTTCACCTGTAGACTTGCCCCTCTTAAAAACAGCTGGGGCCATAACTAGACCTGGTTTGCTGGGGGCGGCATCGGGGTGATCAGCGTCTTCTTCTTGTTGAGAAACATTGAATCTCCAAATCACACACGCAACCTGGCGACTAATCTCCTTGTCTAAAGCAAATGCTTCAGTAACAATCGCTGACAGTTGGTTCTTGAAGCTCCTCTCCCTATCCTTTCTGAGAACACTGTCAACCGTGTTTATAATGCGCTTGACATGATCGTCGGTTCTATGCTTCATGTAGTTGTTGGCCTTCTCTACATCGATGCTAGTGAGCAACATCGATATAGTAGTCGAACTCCAGCTATGGAACTTTCTCTCAGCTTCGTGAATTGGCAGTGATGGCCCTCCCTGAGTATTGACAAGTAACGCTATGACCTTAATATGAGAATATAATCTGGACTGGGTGATATGTGGACTTACGAGGCCGTAGTCCATACCTGAGGTGTCGAAAGTCTTCAGATGTGTCTGCACCAAGCCATTCAAACTTCTCAAAGATTTCATGGACGATGACTCTCCAAAGGAATGCTTGAACGACTTCATGGGATCTTGTAGGTGAGTCGAGATATCGTATGCATCCTTTGCGTTCTAGAGTAGTGTTATTCAGGTGGTTGAAATAGTGCGGCTTACAAACGGTAAATCGTTCTCCTTTCAAAGCGATACCATCAAAGTACTGGATCGAGAGGTCTCGAATATTGAGTCTGAGATGATTGATGAGCTCCACAAGATACTCGTCCGTAATCTGGTAAAACCCCTGTCCACTGGCTCGGAACTTATCATGCTCCGTCGCGGCCTTTTTCCAGAGTTTACGAAACTTTGTAATATCCTGGTCTTTCTTGGTGGCATCTTGGCTCATCGTGTCACACTTGTCCTGTAGTTCTTCAAGCTTCTGGGTTTTCTCTTGCAGCTGCGCCTTGAGATCTGCAAGCTCGGCCTGTAGATCACTCTCGCTGGGCGTGTGGCCTTGTTGCCCCTGGCAGTCGTCGATATCCATCAGCTCAGTTGATGGATAGCCTTGTTTTGACTCAGGCTCGGTACCGGAATGTTGTGGATCTGCCAACTCTGGGCTATCGTGGTTAGGTTTGAGAGCTTCCTAGTGTTGAAGTAAGATTCCAGGCCTATTGATTTATCTAACGGCACTCTTACCATTGTACCCTTCACATGAACTGAAAGAGTTCGAGATTTCCGATAATAAAATATACGATTGCTGAAGTCAAGGTGCACCAAGATCACATTCAAAATACTAGTTCAGGCAGGGAACGGGCCACGTTGTGGCAATCGAACACAAGCTGCTTTGGACACAGACATAATAGTTATGTGACAATTCTAGCCGCTTTGCGAGTCGGTGCGATGGAAATCAGGCTCGGCCTTCCCGAAAGTAGGGCGCCTACTCCTACACAAATGATTGGCCAATCTGCTTGTTATAATTAGAATGATGCAAGAACATCTGGGAGCCTTGTAAGGTTTCAGCACGCCATTGGATAGTAAGATGGTTATGGCCGCACGCATGGGCCTAGGTCGAGCTGGCCTGAGCCAACAAGGCCACCTTGCGGGCGGCTATCAACGCCACTTGTCGAGGCTTTCATAACAGGCCGACACAATGTTTCAAACTCTTATCATCTGACCACCAAGCTGAACCTGTTCGCTCAAGCCAAGGCGTTTTCCATACCCAGGCAAGGCATTATCCAGGCTGAGGACGCTGTACAGCTGAACTAGCTCAACCCCAGCCTGAAACAAGGCATTGCTCAGTGACCCCGCTCTGGACAATCATGCTGTTATACTTTGGCAGCCTGCTTCTCAATCACCCTCCCAGAAGCAGGGAGTCACGTCTGTAACGTTGGGGCTGAAAGATACTGAGTTGATTGGCTGAGTTTTTCATCGCCTCTACGATTATCACATCAAAATCGACTTTACGCGGGCCACATTCTCACGGCCTGATTTTTGACCGGCATGCTGATGTCTCTTGAGAAACCAGGCTGGCGGCTACTGAAGCCTGGACGTACTACCAACTTCGGTATGTTGATTGTATAAAAGAATGTACGTTTTCTGTTCAATTCTCAGCCACCAATCGATTGCAAATCCCCATCGCAAACTCCAAATAACTCAAACTACACAATACCTAGTATTTTACCTTAGTCATTAAAAATGACAAGTGGCTATTCAGAATCCGATTTTGAGGAGGACGATGACATCCTGGTCATTGGTATCGACTTTGGAACTACGTGAGCAACTGCCAAATCTTCCCTACCTCAAGAATATTACTAATGAATGTTGAAAACCAGCTACTCCGGTGTAGCATGGGCTAGTCAGGCTGATTTTGAAAGTCAGCATATCAACTTGATCACCTCATGGCCGGGATCAGGCCGTGAGGAGGGCAAAGCCCCTACCGAATTGTACTATGAGGATGACAAGATCAGCTGGGGATTCGAAATTGACAGCGATATCGACGCCATCAAGTGGTTCAAGCTCCTTCTCTTGAAGGACGAAGACCTATCCCCAGAGCTGCGATCTTCCGAATTTCTCTTGCGGGCACGAAAGATGATGCGAGAGAACGATAAAACTTCCATCGACCTTATCTCTGACTACCTACGCATGATCTGGAACCATACACTCGAGACTATCAACAAGGACCGTGGATCTGTTGTTGAGGCGCTGCAATTTCATGTTGTCATCACTGTTCCTGCTATTTGGAAAGACTATGCACGACAGGATATGACAGAGGCGGCAAAGAAGGCGGGGATCCTGAATTGGCGAAATGCTGGTGAGACCAAATTGACTTTTGCACCGGAGCCGGAAGCAGCTGCGCTTTCTACTCTTTGTGAACCCGGACGAGGGACGAAGCCTAACGAGGTTTACCTCGTATGCGATGCAGGTGGCGGTACAGTTGTAGGTCATCACTCATTATAGCACAGTATCAGCTTCTAACCAGTCAATCTTAGGACTTGATTACATACAAGATTGGTTCAGTCAATCCCATTCTTATGGATGAAGCGGTTGAAGGATCTGGTCAGTTCGATAGCGACATGGTGCACTGCTAAGCTAATATCCTACAGGGGGACTCTGCGGTGGTATCTTCATTGACGAAGCTTTTGAATACATGATTAAAAACCGCCTAGGGCGCCGATGGGACCGGCTCAGTAGAGCGGGTATCAAAGAACTCCTCAAGGGGGAGTGGGAGCTCTCTATCAAGCCACAGTTCAAGCCAACAAATTCCAGCAAGGAATACCTAGTTTCTGTTCCAGCAGAAGCTTTCGGCAAGGAAAAGAAGCTCAGCGACACAGCAAAGGAGCCCTACATCAAGAATGGTCGCATTCATTTTAGCGAGTTAGTCACCTGTTTTAGGAAATATGCCAAGCGTGCCTAACATTTATTGAAGGTCTCACATCAAGAAGGCGTTCAGTCAAGTTCTTGATGACATTGACAAGCTCATCGATGCTCAAGTACTTAAGTCCCGGGACCAGGGACAGCCGCTCAGTGTCAGTGGTTCCTCCTCCATCTGTTTTGCTTTATCCTGACAATGGCTATGCTTAGGGAATCATTCTTGTAGGAGGCTTGGGCTCAAGCCCTTACCTTTACGATCATCTCAAGATGCGGCACGAGAAAACGGGTATCAAGATACTTCAGTCAACTGGAATGAGGCCGTCAGTACTTTTTTTAGGCCATTTTAAGCTCGTACTAACGGACGCATAGGCGCACGGCTATCTGTCGGGGAGCTGTTTACAAAGGCTTCCATGATGGTGCCGCTTCAGGTATCAGTGCTAATGGAACCCTTGACAATATACGCTTACCTATTCGTGTCACCTCTACCATATCAAGAGCTAGCTATGGTCACGCATACTCAACTCCATTCATCGAAGGCCAGCACCTCGGGAAGGATAAGAACTGGTGTGAGTTGGAGAAACAGTACAAGGCGCATAACCAAATGCGGTGGTATCTAGTCAGAGTAAGTTCGACTCTTATCCCTCTTGAATTCATATACTTATCATATGTCCAGGGTGAGAATGTATCTACAAAGGAACCCATCTCGCAAAACTTCTACAGGCTCTACAACGACCAGTTCAACGGCGAATGGGACATAGAACTCTTCCAGTGCGAGGATGACCACCCCCCCTCTCGCATTGAACAGAGCGTCAAGCGTTTCGCGACTATTGACTGCAAGACCAATAAAACACTCTCTAAGCTGAAGGACTATAAGAATGCTAGCGGGGAGATTTTCAAGGCGCTAGACTTCGAGGTTAGAATGGTTCCTTCCGGTGCGGCTGTAGAGTTTGGTGTCTTTATTGATGGGAAAAGGGTCGGTAAATCTGATGTTCATATTCACTCAAAGTAGCTTGTATTGAGAAGTCTGCTAGGAAGAGGCAGATACATACAATCCGTTTTAAGAAAAACACCTGACTGACCCATCTTTATCCTCATATCTCACTCCCACTTCCCCCCACTAGACTCTGCCTTTGGTGCCTTTGGCTCTCAGCCTTATTATGGCATAAATAAGCTTGAAGAACCTATTTCCAAGCATAAAACATGGGCCGCTGACGACACAAGAGTCACCTAACGATTCCAGTTGCAGTAATTTGTACCTACTCTCGAAACATCTGATACTTTTAAACAATTGATTTCCGACAGGACTGGTCGGCGAATGCGAGGGCCAAAACGCGATTATAAAAGGGGAGCACTGGTATTAATATGTCTTTGTCGATTGATATTTTTATACATCTATCTAGCAACTGGCCGGACTTGAACTTGTATTCTTCTACTGAAGTATCAATCGGCTATCTAGTTCCAAAGGCTATGTTTGAGTTTGCGGGGTAAGCAACCAAGAAGCCGGCCGGTATAGCCGATAGGCTACTTCTGTGTTGGAGGGGTTGTAAGCCATGAGACTTCCATCCGCCCGCGTCATTCATGAGTAATGGCGACTTGAACCTCTTGAAGCATAAACTCCCGCAAAGTTACTTCCCATCATACCATTCGTGTCGCTCGCGGAACCAATTTAACATCGCCCTCTCGCAATGGCAGCACGACACATTACACGAAGGCTTTGGCAGCCCAAAGTGAGAATCCATGGCGGCGATGTAAGGTATGCTGTAATTCGCTGACCTTACTCAGTTCCCTACGAAATATCAACGCCGAGGTCTGGCTCTGCAGGAGCATCAATCTAAACAACTTTTGAGGGAGGTAAGTTTATGACTAGAAAGGAATACGACAACGAGGCTGACCTACCCAAGTTCGGCATACCAGTTCAGAATGGAAAAGTAGCAACCACGGCTACGGAGGTGCCGGAGATTATGCGTCAATATGGTAGACTTATCACCCTTCTTACCCATCAATCTAGTTTGCTGACTTCCCGCCTTGCAGGTGGAAAATGCGTCATCAAATCTCAAATTCTCAAGGGCGGTAGAGGCAAGGGAACATTCGACAACGGATTCCAAGGCGGTGTTAAAATCGCAAAGCTCCCGGAAGACGGCGAGCGGATATCCTCCCAGATGCTAGGCCATCGCCTCAGAACCAAGCAGACTTCAGGGGATGGGATCCTCGTCGAAAAGGTACTGGTGGCAGAGTTTGAAGAATGCGACGAGGAGTGGTATCTCGCCATAGCCCTCGATCGCGAACGCTACTCCCCCGTTGTCCTCATCTCACGAAGCGGCGGTGTCGACATTGAAGACACGGCCAAGGGCGAGGGCGGTAGCTTGAGAAGCTTCCACTTCGACTACGCCGAGGGCATCACACCAGATCTTCTGAACCGTCTCCGCACAGATGTCGGCGCGAGTCCTGCCGAGGCTGAAAAGCTCGGAGCTATCCTGACCCGTCTCTGGGACCTCTTCGTGAGCAGAGACGCCACGCTTCTAGAGATCAACCCTCTAGCGCGCACAGGCGAAGCTGATTTCAAGTGCCTTGATGCCAAATTTCTTATCGACGATGCTTCGCAGCGACGGCAGCCCGAGCTGTTCGCCCAGCGAGATATTCAAGCGGAAATCCCCGAGGAGATCGAGGCGCAAAAGTATGGGCTGGTGTATATCAAGATGGAGGGGAATATTGGTAATGTAGTTAACGGTGCAGGTCTTGCGATGGCTACTAATGATGCGATTGCCCATCACGGCGGTGCAAGCGCGAATTTTCTCGATGCAGGTGGCCAGGCTACGCAGAGCACTATGCAAAAGGCCTTTGAAATTATTCTGCGGGATGATCGGGTCAAGGTAATCCTTGTTAATATCTATGGAGGTAAGAGAAAGATACTATACTGGATCTATGTGAGCTGACGTGTTCCAGGCATTATTAAATGCGATATGATTGCTGAATCGATCATCGGTGCTACCAAGGAGCTCGGCCGATTGCCTGTGCCGCTTGTTGTTCGATTGCAGGGGACCAATTCAGCTGAAGGCTTGAAAATTGTATGTTTCTATGATCTGCTTGCAGGTGCTTTGCTAATATTTTAATAGCTGGAGGAAGCCGATCTCGGATTCCACGTTGAGTCTGAGTTTGGAGAGGCAGCGAAGAAGGCCGTCCAGCTTTCCAAGTCCTGATGACTTGGCCTTGTTTCTATATACCTAAATTGTATTTCGCTATGTCATGGAAGTACTCAACTAAGTTCTTGAAAGCAGCTTAATATTATCAGTAAATATATTATCTGTGTAATTATTTACTACCCATACTTTGTCTGGCAGAATTCCACTCTGGTAGCCCAATACCAAGACCTAACGTCATGCCCATTGGCCAGCGTGAGCCAACTATCCAACCTCGTAGAACTTGCATGTTACAAGTCAAATTGTATGTTCCCTTAATCTCATTCTCGTAGTTCCTGTGTGGGGTTCGGAAATGATACTTCAGGGCCCAAAGGGCCCAATCCGTTACAGATTTTGTTAGTATGCGACGACAGTAGTTCTTTCATAACCGGTCCCATGAGCCCAGGATGAGGTACCACGACTGCTCCGCTATCTGCCAAAGCCTTCGCCTTAGCTTCGGCAGATATATCGCCCGATTGCAGAAGTGCACCGGCGTGGCCCATAGTTCGACCTTCAGGAGCCGTCTTACCAGCAACCATGGCTATGATTGGCTTTGGGTTCCTCGTGATTCTCCTGTAGTCCTTGATAGCTTCAGCGGCTCTGAGTTCTGCCTCCCCGCCAATCTCACCGATGACGATGATACCTTCTGTTCCTGGGTGATCGAAGAACAGCTTCAGGGCGTCCACAAGTGTTGTTCCTACAGTCTGAATGTCAGCACAATCTTTTAGTCAGAAAACGAGGGTGGCAGAGTCAATCAATGAGGCATACCCGGCATCATATCTCCTCCCATGCCAACAACAAGGCTTTGACCCAGTCCAGCATTCGATGTTGAACCGACAGCTTCGTAACTAAGGGTTCCGCTCTTCGAGACTATACCAATAGTGCCCCTCTTGTACTGCTTATGCGGCATAATGCCAATACGGCACTGCTCGGGAGCAATAATACCGGGGCAGTTCGGACCGACAAGGCGAGTTTTAGACTGAGTCTTGAGCACGCCATGGACACGCATCATATCGTGTACAGGTATATGCTCAGCGACGGTCACAACAAGAGGCACTTCTGCCTCTATTGCTTCAATGATAGCAGCAGCGGCGAATTGTGCTGGTACGAAGACTGATGTCGCCTGGGGTTTTACCTGTTCCATGGCCTATAAAAGATTAGTGACTCTGGCCCCTATGTTGACGCTTCAAGAGGCTAGCCCCGAAGACTTACCTCTCTGACTGTATTGAATACAGGAAGACCCAAATGCTCTAGGCCACCTTTGCCTGGGGATACACCACCAACAACATTGGTGCCATATGCAATGGTATCTTTGGCATTGAGAGTTGCCTTTCATATCATCTCAGTCAGTCACCTTCAAGGAATAGGGGAACAAGGTTTAGAATACATACGGCTTTACCAGTAAACCCTAGAGGTCGACGGTCAGTTTGCAGTCGTCTATTAGACAAATTGAGTCCATACCTTGATAGATCACCCTAGTATCCTTGTCAATGTTCAAGTTGGCAATGGTGGTATCGTAGCCCTGATGCCTAGATACGTGAGTTGACAGATATCTGATGCTCCGGATAGCCAAGACGCTCCGAGACGGTCTCCAAGCGTGGGTCAAATTGGGACGAGCTGCCATTGCTTGGGTTGGCCGGTGGATGATCTTATTGAAGGTCAATTGAGATCAGTGGTACTCTATGCTAGCTATAGTATGGTATTTTGCAGGACCGAAGTGAAAGACCAAGTCCATTGCCGACGGTCATCATGATTTCACTGGAGCTTTGGTCACGGGACCCCGGGTAAGCGGTTGTACTCCGTATCGGCTCTCGGCTACTTACCCCGCATTCAGTCTGGAGCCAGCCCGGACTAACGGTATCTAAGCTATGAAAGGTTATTCTATGGAAGATCATACATGCCCTTACCAATATTCTGTCAGAGTCACCAGCAGGCCCTTCATTAACATAAAGAGGGATGAAGATGAACACCACTCTGGTCATGAACACGACCTGGGAGCCTACGTACACGCTAAGCTCAAAATAAAGAACATTGAAGAGGAGGTAGAATCAGATGAACTAAGAAATTAAACTTTCAACAAGGCGAATAGGGTATTTCTATGGTCGGCCTAGCTGTCGAGATGTTGAATGAAGAGTTTGAGTATATAAGCGGTCGTACGGTCTAAGCGAAGATTGTTAGAGGAACCCAACTGATTTGAGTGACGAAAAACAAGATACCTCGAGGGACAAATAGCGACCAGAAAGTCTGCTCCTGCCAATCAAGTTGATCCTCTTTTGCAACTGGTCGCGAAAGAGAAGAGCTCAGCTTCGCGCTCATCTCCAGGCTACATCCTAAAGCCCCCACTGATTGGAAAATTCATCTTGAGGGCATCCAAAGGTTTGGCCGTGATCGCAAAGCTTAATGCCCAGGCGGTTCAGTTTGTCCACGAGTCTATTCAATTGATTGATTGATACCTGAAGCTTATGACTCCTCAACGAGACATATCAAACCAACACACTGAAAACCCCCCATTTAACTTTAGCTTTTGGAAGGCAATATGCGCATAACCTGAACAAAGATAAGTCTTCCAAGTGATGACAGAAATAACGAGTCTATTCGAGACTTCCTATCAAAGGACGACGGTCTGGGGCACTTGAGGCACGATCTACCACTTAAAAGGGAAGATCCTGGATGTGCAGCCCAGGATCGACTAAAAGCATGTTTATAGATTTAACAAGTCTCATGGCGACAGCGTTCCGCCACGGCTTGGCAAGCAATATACACAGAGAACAACTTGAGAACCCACTGTTTGCGGCCTTGGCTAATAATGATAGTGGTGCGGTCAAAGCGCTCCTGCAACGGGAAATGAGTGCTTCAAAAGTAAAAGAAACCTCTGCAATATATGGAAACTACTTCCGTAAGTAAAGGTCATACGCCGCTACACTGGACAATACAGCGGGGTGATATACCGCTCGCCACCATCCTACGTGGCTCCAAAGAGACCGTACCTGTTGTTTCAGGCAGCGATGAACGAACACCTGTGTCATTGGCCGCTGAGAAAGGCCATGAGAGTACTGTGAGACTGCTATTAGCGATCGAAACCGTTCGACTTGACCGGAAGGATTACATGGGCTAGACACCGTTATCGCTGGCCGCCGTTGAAGGTCATGAGAGTATTTTGAGAGTATTCTGAGAGTACTGTTAGCGACAGGGAATGTCAATGTCAATTCCAAGGTTTACTCTGGTTATGCACTGCTGCTCGGCTTGTTGATGACCTTGGCTGGAGTCCAGAGGTCTAGCAACAAAGCCAAATCAACAGGAAGATGTTCTAGGACATTAACTATAGCCAAATAAATAGTAAAGAAAGCAAAAAGAGAAATTTAACTCATTCTCCCCCGGGAAGGCTCGAACTTCCGATCTCCCGATTGTCTATTAATAACAGTCGGACGCTTTAGCCAACTAAGCCACAGGGGAAATGCTTTAACTGGATGCTCATAATCTTAGCGCGACTCATACTCACTAGCATCCGCTGCATCAACCCTAAGCACGTGCTAAACAAGGAACAGGTCATGTTCAGTTGTTCATCTCAGATAGCAAAGATTGAAGTTTGTTCTTTTGTCTCATGGTAATGGTTAAAGCACTCCGATCGTAAGAATTTATAGCTGGCCTTGTTCATCCTCCAGCTGGTCGTTTTCTTTGTGAGAGATCGGAACGACACTCGGATAAGGCACCAGTCCACTGGGAACTCACAGCAGCCTATAATGATGAACCAAACCTTTAGGATGGATAAACTCGTTCTATTAACCTATAAGTATAAATAACTTATTCTACCCCTTGTAAATTATCATTTCCTACTTCTTATCACATCTTACCAAGAGGACTCTGCTTCTTCTCAAATCACAGTCTGCTTCCACATCATTCACAACTTCACAAACAGCCTCATCACCTTAAATGTCTTACTTCACTGTTTCAGCGACAGCTTCTGAAGCTGGTAGCAGTAGCCCTGCCCCCTCTTTTCAGGATGAATCATCTCCTGTATGGCCAACCTGTAAGTGTCGTGATGCGAAGCCCTACAAACCCAAGCGCACACTCAACAGCCCCGAAAATTGGCTTGATGAGGTTTCCGACTCCGAGGAATCTCTCGTTGAACATCCCCCACTTGCAGTTAAAGCCCTTCGTGCAAGACAATTCTTTAGGAGAAATGATGCGTTGAGTGCTGATACAGGCTCCTGTCTTGGCGAAATCGGCGACTGGGAGGCGAATAAGCACCGATTTAGCCTTCTTTATATGATGCAGGACCTGTATGGAGAACGCGAAGGAGAGAAAGAATATCCCGCAGAGTGGGAAGACAAGACCGCCTTCACCTCTTGGTTTGAGAAAACTGTCTCAGCTTGGGTGGAGGATCTTCCAGAAGACCAAAAGGCCTGCATTGGAGCACTGGCTGACATCTTGGAGGACGATTTCGCAATTGATCCTGATGACGAAGCAGGTTGGGAGAGGCAAAATACTCGAGTGGGCAAGTACCTTGATGGTTTTGATCCTATCTCTGAAGTAGTCCAAGGACTCGAACAATTGGAGCTAGAGGATAGGGCATGTTATGAGTGCTCACGACGCTATGCTAACAAGGCGTTGTGGGTAGTTGTTCCCAGCAGTGATGGATCTATGGAATAGCATCCATAAAAGAACTGTATGATCTGGGTACTTGAATTCGTAGGAGCTAAATTGATCTTATTAGATACATGTGCAAAAAGCCCGTGGTGTATCATATTATGTGAAGCAAATGAACAGACGTGAGGTGTCTAAGTTGTGAGCTAGATGTGTTATTTACAGTTGGGACTTGTGGCTGAGAGCTTAAATCAGCAGACAGAACTTAGAACAGACACTTTCAGGAGTATAAAGACTCTCCTTTGAGATATAAAAGTTTTGCAAGCCGTCTCGAAGCCAGTAGCCGTGGATCTATCATCCATTTGATTACGTCTGGCGAGACTCTTACAATCACCAGTTCAGCCCAATCAGCAACCTAACACAAAGCGGTTCAAACTATCTTGCTGACGTTCATCACCTGTATTCGAAGCCTAAAGCTTAAACTTATAGGTGGCAGTCATCCCCATAGTAATGTCTAAGCAAGTTGGATCCAGATGTGCTATTGCGGTTTAAAGATAACTTACTTTACTACCGTCTCGGGTATAAGAACCTCCAACACATGCACGACGATAATCCAATTCAATGCTATACGGAAGAAGGTTTGGAGCAATCAAAAGGTTATTGCTCGATTAAGTTCATGAGCCAGTCGCAAGGCTAGCAAATACAGTTATACTTTGCCATGACAGAAGTTCAGAAAGCATCATGCGAAGAAAAAACGTGCTCAGGCGAAGTATAATTTACCCATCAAGTATAAAACCCCCCCTTCGCCCGCCCTGAGTATCCTTCCTTTCCTACTCCATCAGTACATCGATCATTTCACCGATAGCACTATACATCATCGAAAACCACACTTTACCACTCACTATACATTCAACCCCTACCACGTCAATTACCCAGAATGTCTTTTCTCACTCTTTCACTCCCAACTCTCGACGGTGGTCGCAGCAGCCCTGATCCCTCTCTTCCGATTCAGTTGCCTCTTGTAGACTGTCCCAACCTTACACCGGAGATACCCGACAATCAAGAAGACGTCATGTCTACCTTCAGCGAGTCCCCTTCCGAGCCAGATGCAATTCCCCCAATCCAGTTCCAAGCCCTTCGTGCTCGACAATACCTCAAAAAGCACTACACTCTCGGCAAGGACTCAAATTATGGCCAAAACTTTTACCGCAACTGGGAAACAGTCAAGCATTGCTTCAGCTTTCTCATCATACTGGCCAACTTGTACAAGGAAGACGAATATGAAGAAGATTGGCCTTTGGAGTGGAATGATGATTGTGCTTTGACTTTCTTCCTCGCCGGGACTGCTGCATCCTGGACACTTGATCTTTCGAATGGAGAAAGGGAAGAGATTAAAAGACTATCTCACGCTATGGCTTACCTGATCACTGTTGATTGGAGTGATACGGAAGCTTTGGAGATGTATCAGGACGAAGTTGCGGATATCCTTACTAGTATTACTCCTGTTGAGGAGGCCGACATACCAGATGATTACTGATAATGGCGTGTTGTGTAGGGAGTTTAAGTATCGGAGTTGGGTAGCTTCGGCTGATACTTCACTTGACAGGGCAAGTCGGAGTTTGCAGCAACAGATTTATGGATTAAAATGCAATAGAATGGGGATTACACAGCGGCTGATTATGGTGGGGGAAGCTATATTGATCTTGTTACATTGTTTATTTCGTCAGTGTATCTCTCTGGAAAGAAGAAGTGTAAGACGACATGAGAAAACGAGAATAACATTTCGTCATTCATAGACGTCGTGAACCATCTTGCCATGTCTCGAAGCCAATAGCCATGAATCCATCTAGATCAAACTAGACTCAGTTGTAATCACCAGTTCAGTCCAATCAACAACCCAATACAAAGCGGCGCAAACGACCAATGCTGCCACTCCCCATGCCCAACCACATTCCTAGCGACAAGTCCATCAGTAATACACATAGCCAGTGCCCCAAGGTACCCAAAGCTCATGAGTTTCCTGTCCCCAGTGAGGCTGATATTGAAGAACAAGAAGCTAACGACGAGATTTCGACATCCGTAGATACGCGCAAGTCCACGAACAAGCTTTTTAGCTTGGGGGTCTGTAGGAATAGGGTACTGGAAGGATTGGAGGGTTGCTTCGGGGCGCGTGAGAAGATTGATGCCGAAGAGGGCGGGGATGAGAGATACGACGTGCGTTGCGCGGTTGAGATAGATGAAAGACATGATGAGATGGTTGATTGATGGTGAGAAGAAGAGGGTTTGATGCTGTTTTAAATGTGTTGAGAGGAGATAAGAATTACTTGAAGGGGAATGGCGGAGATGAGACAGTAACTCCGTCAGCTTTGAGTGTCAGCACTAAATGCCAGCGATCCTACCAGTTGTCTCACGTAAGCAGACAAGACACAATGAAGCTTCAGGCTAATTCGTTCATTTGATCGGCAAGTTAATTTTAATATGCTATATCTCATTCTGGTATAAAATCTCATTCTGGTATAAAGGCGACTCACTTAATCTTGAAGCTGTGTTATATTCATGTCAATTCGCATAGAATTGTATCGCACTTAATTCCGTGACACTCTTGCTTATGTAGTGTCAAATACCTTCATGAATCCTTCCTGTGCCAGCGCATCTTGTACATCCCCAATCCACAGCACCCTGCTTAATATTTCCCTACATTGTGTCCACCTGCCCACACGAAGAACGTTGCATGTCTCGCGAATAGCCTGACGATGCCATGTGCGGCCAAAGTCCTCAAAAATACAACCCCCAGCAATGAACAGCGCCCAAAGCCAGAAAGTAGAATGCTCTCGGTCCAATGGCACGAATTGCTGCAGTGCAATCGCTAGATTAGTCGACAAGTAAGACATTCTCCTCCCCACCCCAGGAAGACTAAAAAGAATGCTCTTTATATACACAAGCATACAAAGCCTCATAAGCTCACTAGTCGATTGCGCATCGTAAGAAAGCTGAAGTAGCCTGTTCGGAAGAGTCGTGCTTATGAAGATGAACAGCTCTGGTAGTATAAGCGCGCCTTCATTAGCTAGCCGACTATAGTATTTCAAATCGGTCCAGATGGAGATTAAACGCCGATCTGGTGTCAAGTTTCGAGGATCTAGAAATGTAGACTCAGGAGGGGGATGGATTGCAGATATTGGCATTAGTGAATCCCAAACTTGAATGTCGGGAAGAAGGCGGGGTTTTCGCCCTTCTGTCATTGATAGACAGATCTCTATCCTGTTCACGTTAGCAATATGAAGCAGTAGTTAAAAATCAAGTACCTTTGGCACTTCATCTCTGCTAGCGCTGCAGTTCCAAAAGGCGATATCCCACCACGAAGATCAAAAATCCGACATAGTCCATCCATATGTTTCCTCGCAGTCTCAACGTCTCCAAAACTAGACGCTGCTGAAGCTAGATTAACGATAGCTCCCACCGTCGCCATAGCCGTTGCGGTGCTTTTGTCTTGAAGACTGTGTTGAATGCAGCGTAGTGTCTCGCCAAGATGATATCTTGTGAGTACACTGAACTCTACACCTAGGCAGACTTCTTTAAATGCTGATGCTGTGAAGAGTATGGAGTGGAGAGATACTTCGTGCGTGTTCATGTCGCTGAGGCTAAAGATGTGAGACTCGCATTCGTGAGCGACTTTCATGTCTATGGCGTATCGACAGGGTTTTGGCGTTGTGAAAGCTGATATATGCCGTCAGTATCTGTCTGGCTGACATAGCGTTTGTTAGAATACCTTGATAAATCAACTCCAGCATATACGGCTTTAGCTCGAGCTCTGATCGCTGTAATACAAGCTCTGGTGCTAGCTTTCGTGGGACACTCATCGTTGACAGATTATCCTTGTCAGACTTCTGGCCATTTCGTGGTTCTGCTGTCGAAACGGTCCTCGGTACTGATATCTGAGATGTATTCCTATCAGTCTCCATGGTATGAACCGAGCTCTTGTCGGGATTCATCCGCTCTTGGGCACGAGCTAGTCTGTCCACGCGTGTATTCCTTCCACGCATCGCATGGCTGCGGATCTTTCTCATGGTATCCCTGTCAGGCTTTTCAGATGACGTGTTAACCACAAAGATGGCCATTTCAACAGAAATGGGTCGGCAAATATGCTCTGTTTCTGAAGTTCTGCGGCCTTGATCCATGTTGAGAGTAAGCACTTTGGGTATAAATTTCCCCGGAGATCTTCCGTACCATTTGCTCAAAAGGGTATAGAGGGCTGTTCTTGATCGTGATTGGACCTGTTCAGCATCAATTGTGGCTTAGCGCCAGATTGCCAGTCGGCAATTCAGTTCAGTCTGTTAGTGACAAGGATTAATAGATTGACTGGCACGCCAAGGCCGTACCTTTTTCCAATACGGGGGTAGACTATTGTTTCTAAGCCTCTTATTAGCGTTAAGTCCTCGTAGAAGCTGAGAATGCCTCATAGTGTGAAGCTACAATATGGCTAGGTCTTGTATAAATAGGCTTAGCATCCTCTGGTGTATCTATGCCTGAGCTTCCTTCACAACTACCTTCAATCCAAGTCGTGCATCCCTTTTACTTTTCCAATCGCTCCCTATTTGCCCACTCGTCTCAACAGAATGTTCTGGTCAAAAGAACAAGACTTCAGCCCCAAAGATATGCCCTCTCTCGAAGGAAAAGTCATCCTCGTCACAGGCGCCACAGCCGGCCTAGGCAAAGAATCCGTCCTCCAATTCGCCCACCACAATCCCTCGCGCATCTATCTCTGCGGTCGAAACCTACAAAAAGCACAACTCGCAACACAAGATATCCAACACGCTGTCCCATCTGCTTCAATCAGACTCCTCCATCTCGATCTTTGTTCATTCGCTTCTATCAAAGAAGCAGCACGTATCGTGCTCTCGGAGTGTGAAAGGCTTGATATCTTGATGCTCAACGCAGGTACCATGTTTGTTCCTCTTGATCGTACTGCAGACGGTTATGAGATTCAGTTTGGGACGAATCATATGGGTCACGCGTTACTCACGAAACTACTTATCCCGTTGCTCAATAAAACAACACGTTTACCTGGTGCAGACGTGAGAGTTGTCTCTCTCGCATCTCATGGACACGTCTATCTTAACAAAGGCGGGATCAATTATGATACCCTCAAGACTGATGGAGAGTCAATTGGTCTCTATCAGTGCTACTACCAGAGCAAGCTTGCCAATATCCTCTGGGCGCGCCAGCTGGCCAAGAAGTATCCGCGTTTCACAGTATCTGCTATCGATCCTGGGCTGGTGAACACGGAGTTGTTGGTGAAGGCGACGGGGATGGTTTGGTATTTATATGCAGTGGTAAGATGTATGTTGATCACGCCTGTTGCAAAGGGCGTCAGGAATCAGCTTTGGGCGTCGGTTGCGGATGGAGTTGTTAGTGGAGAGTACTATGAGCCAGTTGGGAAGTATGGTTTGGCTACGGAGGAGGGGCGAGATGATAAGATGGCGGAGAGACTTTGGGATTGGACTGAGAAGGAATTGGTCACGTTCTTAGAGTAAATGTTTTACATGCTGCGTTTCCTTAATACCATTCACTCCGTTGTCATTCATATCATAATATAGCATGAACAATTCACAGTCTTATAAGTTTATGAACACCGTTTTCTAAGGTAAGCTAGTCGTCAATCTCTGTACATCCCTCGAACTTATCATATCCCTAACAACCTGCCACCCAATGCTCTGATTCTGCATCTTATCATACTCCCTCCCCATAAGCATACACCACTTCTTCAAGAACCACGGCGCAGCCTCCCAGCTCTTCATATCCCAAGGCGGATACGTATCCCTCAAACTCTCCCCCTTCTCACGGTTCAGTCGCCATATCGTCAAGCCGCCTCTTTCGTATATATCCAGCTTAAGTTCCCAGTTATTAAAGGCATGCGGCATTGCAGCTGATAGCATTATAGCTCGCTCGCGAAGAAATGGAATAGGGATAAGATCAAGGCTTGTGTGATGGGGGATGAGGATCTGTGCCATTGTTGGACGGAGATGAATGGGGATACTGGTGTTGTTAAATGTTGACAGGATGTTGGAGCCTGCTTGTACGAGAGCTGCGTGATTGAGTGTGGATGAGAGGTTGGGTTGGTAGAATGGTGATATGTGTTCCACACTGCAGTCTGAGATGATGTATGGGTCGAGACCTAGGGATATTGCGTTGGTGAGGCATGAGGTGAAGATGGCTGCGGGTGCGAACTGAAGCATGTTCATGTAAAGGTCTGGAAAGTTCGGCTCAAGCTTTTTAACAGATGTGTCGATGGTTTCTGTAACTTCTTCACCCAATGGGTATATCTCCCCAATTGAAGTCTTTTGTTCGGAAGAGTCTCTCGGTGAGGGGTTCTCTCGTTTTAGAAGAGGTCTCAGGCGCTGTCCGGAAGTGGCTTGGGCTTGAGCCTTTTCCTGCTTCAGTCGTATCCTCTCTTGTTTCTGCCTCTCTCCTACAAGGTCTTGTTAGTAATTCCTATGAGACAAAGGACGTGACATACTATATGCTTTCTGCGCCTGGCGATTCTGCTCTCTCCGCGCCGTAGTCAGAACGCGACGCTTCGATGGTGGGGCGTCATCGTCCTTGCCACTCGTCCGCTTCTGAGAGACGGCGTTATCCCTATTCGCCGAGCTGCCTTTCACTGTATCACCCATGGCTTGATTGGACGTGGTAGGATATAATTCTCTCATTGGAATATGTCGAGTTCAAATTTGGTTGTTCTGACGCAAGTGACATGATGCTAAGTCCGAAAGTCCGTGGGGGCGAATTGGCTTACGGTTTCTGAGCCAATCAGAAGCTGCTCCGCCAGTAAGCGGCAGCGGCTTACGGTCTCTGCACCAGTGAGCAAAGCCAACACTACAACACGATAATTAATCCGCAAGGAGATAGAGAAGCCATAATTAACGCCGCAATGTATATTACTATAAGTATCAAAGTAGATATCACTCTCAACCCATCTCTATCAATTCATCACTGACCAACTCCACTGCTTCTTCTTCACCGTACACTCTCACCATGTCTACCAAGACCATCGCAGTCGTCGGCGCCACAGGCACCCAGGGAGGCTCAGTCGTCAGAGCATTCATCTCCCAACCAAACTGGCACGTCAAATCCCTCACCCGCAACTCAACCTCAACCAAAGCCCAAGCCCTCCAGAACCTCGGAGCCGAGGTCGTCGAAGCAGACATGAACAACCCAGAATCTCTCATAAAGGCCTTCGATGGCGCTCACGCAATTTTTGTCAACACTGACTTCTGGGCTCCTTACATGACCGCTCTCAGTCAAGGCAAAGACCAAGCTACAGCTCAGCAAGTCGGTTATGATACCGAGGAGCGCCATGTCAAGAACGCGGGTTATGCTGCTTCCAAGACATCTATCCTTGAGAAGTACATTTACTCTGCTCTTGGTCCTATGAAGGATGTTTCGAAGGGGAAATACTCGCATTGTCATCATTGGGAGACCAAGGCTGCCGCTGTCAAGTATATTGAGAATGAGATGCCTGACTTGGCTAAGAAGACGTCGTATGTATACATGGCTGCCTACGCTGCGAATCCTTTCTTATACCCCAAGAGGGATGCTACGACTGGCGAGTATGTCCTCGCGGTACCAGCTTCCGAGAATCTCAGGTTGCCTATCATTGATATTGAAGGCTCAGCTGGATCTTTCGTCCGAACTCTGGTCGAAGATGAACCCGCTGGAACAAAGCTTCTCGCGTATGACAGTGACTTGAACATCATGGAGATTATGGACACTTGGAGCAGAGTCACCGGCCAGAGAGCTGTCTTCCAGTCAATGTCCGAGGAGGAAATGCACAAGGCTACTGGTCTGCCCTACGAGGTTCTTGACGGACCAGCTTACCTTGATGAACATGGATACATGGAAGGCGTTGAAGGGGCTATCACACCAGAGCAGTTGAGCAAACCTATCAAGACGGATAGTTTCGAGGAATACCTTCGTAAGCAAGACCCAGAAACTTTACTGTCATTTACATACGCAATGCCCAAGTCTCCAGCGGCCAAGTAGTTGCGCCGGGGAGCGCCAATTGTTGGGGGCGAAAGGTATTCAATGCATGCAGTGGAAGGTAGCATTCCAAAGCAATTCGGTCGTATTTCTATAGCATCTACATCATAGGCCAAAATGCGAGAGCTGAAATCATTCCCTAAATTGACCAATTGAATAGATTCTGCCCAGTCTCGTTGTAACCCAAAAACAAGCTCCGCCACGACAAGCCACGGGAAACGTCTTCTCGCGAGTCTTGAAGTAACTGCCGAGAACTAAATCATGCTTGAAATCGCCCGACTTGCTGTGGCCCTGTTGAGCTGCGCATGCAAAAAGGTCCTTGCAGCTTATGCCAAGCCAGAGGTCGTGAGTTTTTGTTGCCAGTAAGTAGTGTCCTAGATGAAGGATCTACACTGGCGTTTCATCTACCGATTTTAGAGTGTCATCTTTCGGGTCGGGGGAACGCTGGTAGGGCGGTTTGACGAATTAGTTGAGGGTCTATTGCTGCGCTGCGATGGTGAGATTAGGTTATGCGAATATTACGATGGGCTGCTGGGCTCGTAAGACAATTTGGCCTGGGATTTCCTTGGAGCACAGCTGGATTCTTCAAGACTGAACCGACCCGCCCTGTCTAAGTACCAAGCAACAATTCCAGCGGCTCGATGAAGAGCCCGTAGGATGAAGACAAGTCTCAGCCCAGTGCGCTAAGTCAACTCATTGAAGCTACGGAAACAAATGATGGACCCCAAATCCAAAATTACCGTGCTCTATTCCGTTGTGGCGAAGCATCGTGAGCTTCTACTCCACTCCTCGTCTCGATCGGGGTCTAGCACGGCTCTTCCCGCGGCCGCTGGAGCCTCGGAGTAGCCTCTTCCTTGTCTTCCGTACCAAGATTCTTATCTAGCCGCTTATCGAAGCGACCGACTTGATGCCAAGAGCCTCAGTGTAACAGCAATCATACTCGAGCCCATCGTAGGATTCACACGATTGATTAATCACTCGTAATATGAACAAACAATCCATGCTCAGGTATTCTTCCCATCGTGCCGTCAACATGATATAAACCTCTACCCTCAGCTAGAGGAAATACCCTCTTCACTCATCTCATCTTCATTCTCTCACAATGAAGTCCACCACCGCCATCGTGGCCCTCGCTGCAGCCGTTCATGCCTCTCCTCTCACCAAAAGAGATGACAACAAGGTCCCCGACGTCTAGGAGAACAAAGATACACTCTGTAAAGGCTGGGTTCTCAACACACCAGAGGAAGCTGACACACTCTGGACGATGAAAACCAAAGCCGGCGATCACCTGGATAACTTCCTCCGTGGACAATGGGGTACGTTTTCCGTCAGTACACGAATGCAATAACTGATCAACAGAACACCAAAACAACTGGCTCATCAACCTCGAGGACCGAGTCTATAGGGGTACAGATGGAAAGTCTGGCGCCGCGGGCTGCAGTGTTCTCGATAATGATTGCAGCCCCATGAATAACATGGAGTGCACGGCGCAGTATGACAAGTACGGTACCGACGATCCCCTTAGCAAAACGTCGTACTGGATCTTCCAGGCTGCTAAGGGCATGCACTCCAAGTTCAAGGCACTCAAGACAAAGATTACAGAGAAGACTATCATCAGCGGTCTCAGAATCGGTCAGATGGTATCCGACTTTGGCGGCAATGAGGACGACACTGGCGACATGGTCAAGTGGCTGTCTTCAGCTAGTGCAATCGGCGGTGCTCTCAGTGGCCTCTCCGCGAATGTACGTAATCCATCTCCCTATATTGACAGATATCTAACGTCAGCAGCCTGGCTTCGGGGTAGGCCTTTATCTCTTTGGCGGGATCTTCTCTGCTTTTGGTAACCTCAAGCAAGAGGAGATCGATCAGGGCAGCATCTCAGCTGGTTTGGCCGATCTCTTCGAAGCAGCCGTCGACCGACTCGACGAAACCATGCGCATTGTCATGGGCGGAGGTACAGAGGACCAGTACAATGCACTCAAGACGTCCAACCCGGATCCCTACAAGCTTCCCGTTGCAAACTTTTTCAACGGCGGCTTTTTCCTTCTTAACGACAACGCTGAGGCTGTGCAGCTGGCGCTCAACTCTGTCTACGGGAACATCCAGCCCAAAGTAGCCAACAACGTCATGAAGGCTGCGCAGTTCTACCTCGTTGCTGATAAGCGCCGCACAAGCCGTGAGGACTGCGGTTATGCGACTGGTCGTCAGTGGATGGCTCTTCGGGAGGGTGAAGAGTATTGCTTCTACATCATGCGTCACGATCCTAAGCCTAATCGTGTTGGGGATTGGGCTGAAGTCTCGGGCGAGGTGTATGACAAGATGGCTAGCTATGGTCTCGGGAACAGAGAGGTCTACTACCGTGCTATTCTGGACTGTGCGCTTAGTCCCAATGACGATGTTGACCTAGGGAGCTTGGTTGGTGGCAAGATTCCGACCTGCTACTTTAATCTTCCTGCTGTGTACGTTGATCAGGATCGAGAGGTTGGATGCGGTGATCCTTTCACTACTCGTGAGTGCGATTACATCAGTGCCACGAATATCGAGTGAGGAGATGGCATTTACTAGAGTCATTATTCATCTTGTATATATTCAATGCTTGTAGTCAAGGTCTAAGCTTTAACCTCTAATTAAATATGCTATGTCTATGATTTGCTGCCTTGATCCTTTTCAGTAAGATTCTAGAAATAAATAGTGTGTCTTAAGATCCCCTCTTAAGATCTCCTCTTAGGTTTCCATCTCAGGCTCCATGTTAAGCCCTCTTAACACCACTTCCCCTCGGCACCCTGAACAACCAGTAGAAACCCAAGGCAGCAGCACAGTTAACAAAAATGTACACCCAAAGAAGTCCAAAGTGCCACCATCGATCATCATAGTTAATGTTGAACCGATGCAGGAACTCGTCCGTCGTAGCAAGCGAGCAGTACTTGCAGACATCAGTGGACGAGCGATCAAGAAGATAACCACCAGCTGCCTTGATAAAAGGGCCCATGTAGTCGCCGCAGGTCATGTTGCCAGGAACAGCCATCTGGAGAACCTCATTGTCTGCGCACTTGACGTTGGAGCCCCAGACACAAGTTGACATGATACCGCCGACGATGTAAGTCGCTGGAGAGACGCGATACATGAAGGTCCAGAACTTGGGGATATCCTTGTAAGCGACGCCAACACTGCAAAAGTCAGTATATGCGTGATAGATCGACGGAGGGATGACTTACCCGCAGAACGAGATGGAAAGCATCCACAGTAAAGTCGCAATGACACCAGCTTCTTCAGCAGTAGCGATGCAAACGATGGCTGCGTGGGAGAAAGTGCTGGTGAAGAGCATGAACATCCAGAGGTACAAGAAGACAAGGAAGCCCCGGATGGCTTGGTCGTCGGACGTAGTGTTGCGGACGAAGCCGACGGGGTAGTACCACGTGAAGTAGATGAGGACAGCCATCAAGGTGTTCCAAGCTGCTTCGACGATGATGTTGGACAAGATGTATGCTGGGAATGGTTAGATGACGCGAGGCAGTGAGATGGTGAGGACTTACTGTTCCAGCGGTAGATCTTGGAAGGTCGCTCACGGACTTCGTATAGATCGCGCTGAGGTAGAAACATGGGCATGATCTGATCGCTGAGACTCTGGAAGAGAACCATGTACATAAAGATGGCGTAAAGCTGGTTCTGCAAGCCCTGGATGGTGTTCTTGGCTTCAAACGTGAATCCGATATAAAGTGACTACAACTGTTAGCCAAAGTCTCCTCATGATAAGCTCAAACATACCGATAAGACGATCAGTGCGATCTTGGACCAGATATAAGTAGGCGATCTCCAGAAATGCTTCCAAGTCCTGATCAACACCTCCCGAAACTGCGTCGAGAACGACGCCACAAACTCCTTGTGCTGCGATGCATCACCGTTCTCTAAAGCACTCGCGGCTGGTCCCCGTGTAGCAGGTAGAGAGTTAAGTCGTGCAAGCTCCTGCTTGACTTCTTGGAACTCGGGTGAGTCTCTCCAGATCTGGTGCCAGTCGATCTTCTCGGCTTCTTCGTCGTTGGAGGGCTTGATGATCTCAAGCATGTACTCTGCGGGGTTGGCGTCTTCGGGACAAGGGGGTGCGCCGTTGCGTTCGAAGTAGTTGAGAAGAGTCTGGGATTGCTCGCCGAGGTCTGGGGATATTAGTGAAGTTCAATCAGTGTGATGGGGAACGTACCGCCGAAGTAAACTGTCTTTCCACCGGGTGCAAGGAGTAACAGGCGGTCGAATCTTTGGAACAACATCGCAGAGGGCTGATGGATTGTACACAAAACCGCCTGTCCACTAGCCGTAAGCTTCTCAATAAGGTCGCAAATCGCCCAACTAGTTTGTGAATCCAATCCACTAGTCGGCTCATCCAAAAACACCAACAACTGCGGTCTCGCCGCTAACTCAACACCAATCGTCAATCTCTTCCTCTGCTCAACGTTCAACCCCTCACCCGGCGTTCCGATAACAGCATCTGAGAACTCCTGCATGTCCAACATGTCAATGACGTGCTCCACGTATGCGAGTTTCTCAGCGCGGGAGATTTCGGCGGATTGGCGGAGGAGGGCGCTGAACTCGAGGGCTTCACGGACCGTCATTGTTGTAAGGTGTAGATCTTGTTGCTGGACGTAGCCGACGCGGTGTTGGAAGGAGGAGTCGGTTGCGAGGCCGTCAATGTGGGTGTTTCCGGATACGATGCCCATTGTTACGCGGGTTGCTAGAACGTCGAGAAGGGTTGTTTTGCCAGCGCCGGACACGCCCTGAAGAGTCAGTTGGGTTCACAGAGGAGCTGTGGGTGAGAGAGACGTACCATTAAAGCTGTTGATTTGCCGGGCTTGACCCATCCGTCAACGTGATCCAGTAATCTGCGATCCTTACCCTTGATCTGGATATCGTAGCAGAGGTCTTCCCAGTGAAACACAGAAGCACCAGCAGTGAGTCCACTTGAAGGATTGTTGTTGACCTTTTCAGCGACGACAGGTCGATCAGTCGCTTGAGTCTCGATATCGCCGTGGTCCTTCTCAAAGTTGGAAGGCATGCGACCCTTGCGGAAGACCAGAACCTCGCCCTTGTTCCTGGGAGGCTTTGCGTGCTCAGCTGCGATGATGTACAGGATGAGGAAACCGAAGAGAAACCCAAGAAGGATACCGATGTTACTATGACAAGTCAGTATAGGTCACGCAAGCGAGAAGTGTTACGTACCGCCATTTGTTGGAGTTGTAGTACTTGAAGGACATGTTGATGTACCTATCGCCATCGACCACGGACGATCCAGGCTCGGCACCAACAACAGAGCAAATACGAGAATCGGCGGGAAGGTTGTCATACCCCGGACCCTGAGGAACCATACCCGCACAAGCAAACTTCCGATTATGGAACTCACTCGCCATCAACGCCTCAAAGGCATAAGCCAGAGGATTGATGTAGTTCATCCATCTCGACCAACCAAGCATGTAATCCGTCGGCATGGTGAAGCCCGTGTAAATCATAAGTCCTAGACTCAGAATCGACACGGGAATCATGGCTTGATGCGTCGTGCGGGTGACGCATGCGAGGGTGCGGTAGATACACGACATGACGAGCGTGGTGAGGTACGAGGTAAGACAGAAGAAGAAGAAGTGGCCTGCGTCGCGGCGGAGATGTGCCATGAAGTAGATGAGCAAGTTGAAGATGATCATGTTGACGGTTTTGTAGGGGAGGTCGATGATGTAACTTGCGATGGCCTGGGCTGATTGATGGTAGAACGCATAGCGGTTATGCTTCTCAACGACAGGACGTTCAGCGTAGACAGTGAGGACCTACCCATGGTTAGTACCAAGACCTGAATGTTAGGACAGCGACATACCTCAAGCTGACTCGCAAAAGCATTAAACAGCAACGCAAAAAAGATCAATCCCCCACGATAGTAAAAACTCGAACTATCATCCTTCAAATCATAAAACATCGTCCCCAACACAACCGCCATAATAAGGTTAAACACCAAACTCGCAATCGTAAACCCCGGATCAGCCAACAACCGTCTCCATCCTCTCCAAAGGGTAAGTTTCACCTGTGCAGCGTACGAGATGGTATAAGGAGACTTGGCGCGCTGATTCTTGAACTGTTCGGCGCGACGCGAGGACTTGTACTCTTCGAGACGTTGGGTGGGAGGGTGGTTTGCTTCGTAGGCGGATATTTCGTGGAGGAGGGCTTTGCGCTGGGGGCTGGATTGCCAGCGGGAGGCGAATTCTTGGGGGGTTCGGGGCGCGGTGGAGATGAAGGCGGGTTTTACGCGGCGTTCTTGGGGGGAGGTCATTGAGGTGAGGAAGTCGGGTGTTGTTTGACGATCGGGGCCTGAATTGTCAGCTTGGCTTGAGATACAGGGAGGAGTAGGGGACGTACACTCGAAGCCGAGGTTCTCAAAGTACTGCTTCACTTCGTTGATGCGGCCAAAGAAGATCTGATGGCCCTCATACAACACCGTCACACGATCAAATAACTACCCTCGTTAGTATCCTGTCCGTGAGTATCATGTCATGTCAGGGCTTACATCGTACGCAGACTGCGGCGCCTGATAAATCGCCACCGCAGCAGCAACACCAACCAAATCAGCCTGCAATCTCAAATTCCTACAAAAGTTAATCGCATTCCCACTGTCCAGTCCTCTTGTGGTATTATCCCAGCACTGCAACTTTGCCCCCGTGAGCGCAGCCTCAGCGATACTAACGCGCTTCCGCTCACCACCGCTTACACCACGCACGAAATCGCTGCCGACGCGAGTATCGACTGTGTGGCTTATCCCAAAGATGGCCATCATGACATCGCGCATCATGGTGTCGGCTTGAGAGCGGGTTACACCGCCGGGGACGTGCCGCGGTGAGTGGGCGGATGAGGCGAAGGAGAGGGTCTCGCCGACGGTGAGGTGGGCGAGATGGCAGTCGATTTCGGCGTTGTAGAGGACGTCGCCGCGGAATGAACGACGGATACTCTTCTCGTCGATACCTGGACTTGTTAACAAGGTCTTTGAGATGATGGGGGCGACATACCTCGGAAGTTCATGTAGGAATCAGGTCCGACTTCGAGACCAGCTGTCTCACCAGCAATAGTCTTCAAAAGCGTTGAACATCCTGAACCCGGCGGTCCGAGAACAAGTAAAAGCTCCCCCTCTTCAACAACACCTTCAAAGTCCCTCAGAATATCAACCCTTCTCTTCTTCACGCCGCCCACCAAACCAGCAAGATACTTGACAACATCAATAGGATAATCAACAAGAGTCTTCTGATGTTCCGCCCCAGTACCCCAACCGTAAACATTCAAGTTCTTAAACGCCACGCCTAAACTTCGCGGCGGCGCTGCTCCAGCGTCAGACTCGACTAGTCTCACGAAAGCTTTTACCCAAGCTCTTGGATCAAAGGTTGGTGAGTTGGGGTCTAGCTTTGTGCCGGGCTGGGGTGAGAAGGCGTGGAGTTCGGTGCCGGCTGTTGTAGACACGCGGGACAGTTGACGGGCGAGATGGCTGATCTGTTGGGTGATATCATGCTGAGGTTGTTCAGTTGGTGTATCGGCTGTTGAGTCGGAGTGTTGGTCGTCGTGTTTGCTGTGAGAGGACAGTGTCCTCGAGAGTGGTGTTGACATTTTTGATGAGTTTGTTTGAGTAAGATTGACTCAATTGAGACAAGAAGGTCTATTTAAGCTAAAGGCATAGTACGCGGCTCAGTTATGCTTATGTATGTGCGTTAATCAAGATTCAGGAACGGCAGATGAATAACGTAGAATTAAACCGAGTGAATCACTCGGTCTTTTCCAGAACGTGACGAACGGAGTCGGGAGAGGATCAAATCTTTTTACGAATAATACCTTTTTTCCCCCGGGTCCCCGCGGACAATCACCCCATGAAATGCCCCTTCTATCAAATCGACCCGGTCCGACGGACACGGACGACGGTTGTCATTGGTGAGGAAGTGGATTCGTTACCCACTGTATAAGGAACCCGCGGGTGTCCGAGCATGACTGACATCTCGCTTATGAGGAGGAGCCCTGATTCGGAATAGCTTCACGGAGCGCGAGTTTTGCGTTTTGCGGCTCTGAAAGAGTGAATGCCATGTACTGTAATGGATGGCTGAGTCTGACAATTGGGGTGAATGTGATGAGATCGGTCTTTGAGTTTCATCTTGTCACGAGGTAATGTATGTGCATCACGATGTAACGCGTGTCTTGTTCTGTGTCGCTCTTCGCTGTCCGTGTGACGCGACAGCGAAGAACGAGTGCGAGCTGAAAAGGCAGGTTTAATTGAGCCCTCGGTCTCTGTCAGTTATTCCCACTTGATTCAACTGCCAAGAGTCTGGATTGATAAAATGTAAGCCACGTTATAGATCATTGGGTGAATCTGTTTTGGCATGGCGGGTAATCATACGTTATTTCTTAGTCTGACTGTGTGCGCAATGCAGAGAATAATCGGGCTAATTATCTGCCATGATCGGAGAGATAGATCTGCCGTCTTAGGGCCCGGTTTGAGTTTATTTGTGGTCAGTGCGGAAGACGCGTTACCCTATATGTTTTGCGATGGAAATTGCATCGCGGAAAGGGACAGGAATTGGCGCTCTGTTGAAATGGTCAAAGAATGAAATTGGGAATATTAAATTGCAGTAGAGTGAGTTCGCAAAGCTTTGACTGTTCATGACGCGTCTATGATAGTGATGCTGTTGAATCTCGATTTAGCAGACATGAGGTTGCTTGAATTTAGACAACGACCCCATTACGACAGTAGCGTCATGTGAGCTTACACCAGTTGACGAGGAACAAGAAATACTAGAGGATAATAATAGATACTCTAATCAATGTAGTCAATGTTTCACAAAAAGCACGTTGCTATGGCCGGTGCCATCGCCCTCAAACTCGTCGCTGGCAATGGGTTTTAGCTATGATGACCTAAAATGCATAAGACATCTAGCGAAATCGTTATCCCTCTTACTGACAGATTGGCAGGCCAATCTGGTTATAACTTCAAAGACTAAGAAGCAACTAATCTAGCAGATAAAAAGAAGATTTATAGTAAAATGTTAGATTAAGGTGACAGCTTAATATCCTTTATTTATTTTCCCTTGTGAGTACGTTATGCTAGTTCTTACTAAAACCGAGTGTACGATGTACTAGCCACGGATGAATGATATTCCGCTAATTTATAATTAGTTCCGACATTATGGAAATTCATCCGCGAATTTATAATTATTTCCAAAAGACATCCACAGTGTCTCTTCATAACAGGGATGTAACCCTTGGCTTTCGGTGTCCAGTACAACTCTGCATCGTACTACAGAGCATGTGAATGCAGCTAGTTCTGCAATGTCACGCAACCACGCTGTTGCATCACGACATAACGCATCTTATCGAGATAAGCACAAGATCTCAGATCCACTCTTGAAGTAGCCGAGCCGAGGTAGACCCACTTGATCCCGAGCTTAAACACCATTATTTGAAGTCATGAGCATCTCCTACTACCATCGCACCCTCTGCTCAAAATACTCCTTACAACTAATCACACCCAAGAAACAAGATGGCTCCAACACTAGCAGAGCAAGTGGCAGTAGACCAAGTCTCCCCTGGAGAATACGTCTCCCGTCTTAACCCCATCAGAATGGGCAACGCCATGCCCATAGCCTACGGCGGCTGCACAGCCAGCATCGCCGTCAACGCAGCGTGTCAGACAGCACCACCTTCAATGTCGCTGTACTCTGTCCTCGGACACTTCCACGGCCCAGCATCAACAGATAAGAAACTGCACTGCAGCGTGACCAACATTCGAGACACGCGATCTTTCGCGTCACGAAGGGTTCAGGTCAAGCAGCAGCAACCTAATGGGAAATTCCGTGTTTGCATGGAAGTCCTCGCGGATTTTCATGTTATTGAACCTTCGAGCTGGGATTACTCTGAGCCGACGTGCTCAAAGTGGCCGAGGGCGGAAGATTGTCCGAATTTGGACGAGTTGGTGAAGGGGTTGTTAGAAAAGGGCAGCATCACTGAGAAGCAAGGACAAGAATTCACCAAATCCTTCGCCGCCAACGCCGATTTCTTCGACACGCGCTACTGCACCGCTGGCGTATCAGCCCAAAACCTCTCCGGCGCATCACGCACCACCAAAACAACACAAGACCACCTCCCCATCACGGAAAAAGTATCCGCCGAGTGGCAGCGCGCGCTGCACGATCTCCCCACGCCCACCGCCAACATGAGCGCGCTGGCATTCCTTATGGACGGCGGTCTTTCATTTCTCCCGTTGAGCCATAATCACATGTGGTTTGATGACACGGCTGCGTGTTCGACGCTGGACTTTGCGTTGAGGATCTTTGTGCCGGAGGTTAAGATGGGGGAGTGGCATGTTAGAGAGAGGAAAACGAGTAGGGGAGGAGGGAATAGGACGTATTCGGAGGGGAAGTTGTGGGATAGCCATGGGAATTTGGTGGCGAGTAATACGCAGCAGTCTATTATGAGGCTAAGGGAGGGCGTTGCTGTGCCTAAGCTTTAGAACTGGTTTTATTATGTACAGCAAGATATTAATAGAGTAGTAATATGTATTTTTCTCAAGACTGAGTTCTCCTCCTGGGTGTGTATCATTTTTAGTCAGTGTCGTCACTGACGAAGGGATGCCGCCAATTAGCCCGTCGCGCGGCAGCGTTGCAAATGTCTATCTCACGTTCACGTGCTACATCTGTTGCAGCCTGAGGAGGGGTTTTCCATGACAGCTCGCTGTTCCCTTCGCCATCTGCAGTCGTGCTTGCGGTATATCCAGGAGCTAGATAGCCATACAAGTTCAACGGAGCAGAATTCCCAAACCCAGCGTGGCCAATCATGGATGCCAGTGGAGCTTGTCCGTTCGTTGTCGGGAGATCTCCCGGAGCCATTACGGCTTCTGGGGCCCGGGGACCCGAGTCAACGACCGGAGCGTTATGGTGCCCTCGTGGCAGCGGCCCGCTTCTGCATGGTGATAGTGGATGATCATGCATTTGCTCGCTGGGTCTGAGATGGGCACTAGAAGAAGAGATATCGGGGTCATCGACAGTAGGCGTGCGTGGTGCTGGAGGGTGAAGGACACCATTGGCATCAAGGGCTGGAGGGGGGTTGTGAACAGTCGGTGCATGATCAAGCCCATTCCACTGGTTGACTGTCTCTGAGCCGACCGAGTTGGTGGTTGTTTGCGCCGTAGCAGCGTCAGAGGATTGTGTAGGAGGTTCTTGGCTCGTCGGCTCGGTCTTGACCCTTGGCTCGTCGCCCGTCCAGTCATCGTATTGAGGCATCATACCCGATCCTCCTTCAGTGTCACTATCATCGTCTGGAATTTCGATCGCCAAACGCATGCATGATCCCAACGGTGGCTGCTCAACCTCCGTACGTTCCTGCTCATCCGAGACATCATTGGACGGCAAGTCAGTATCGTGATGTTCTGTTAAATACATGATGAGTCGTAACTCGGGCACTTGTTCTCTGGAGCTTAACGTACCTGCTTCTCCCGAATCTTCCTCACCGTTCCTCAAACGGTCCCGATCCTTCATGCGTAGGATAAACTCATCAACCTTATCCTTATGATCAATCCCCTCATCGTTGGGATCATATGCACGGAACTCGTTCACGGCAACCCATCCGATAGCACAATCCCACGGAAAGACTGGTGCATCGATGTACATGACTGGATATTTGCGCCTATGATGATATCTACCACCGGGCCGATAATGCTCGGTCCACTCAGCCGCCCCGGTAATGGGATCGTAATCATAGCACACGGGGATGTTCTTTTTCAAGAGCTCTGTGTTATCCATGAGATTCATGTCCCAGCCAAACTGCCGGAAACTACCCCACGGCAACACAAGAATAGCAAAGAATCGCTTCGTCTTCTTCCAAAAGGTAGTATACACTTCTCCGGGCTGAGGATCAATCCCAGTGAGGAACTGTGTACTTCGAGTCTGAGGTCCTTCGTTGGAATGCGCCGACCCGGCTGAGACACTGCTGAGAGGTCTGCCATACTGCGCGTACGTAGGTCTCTGCGCGGCGAGATTGTTCAGCTTGGCTTTGCCTTCGTCGCAGTCTAGGACTCTTGTCCCAAGAAGACGAACTGTTTCGTCATACTTGACGTTCAGATTGCCGTGTGTTCCAGCGGTCAAGTGCCGGCGAGCTCCGTGGATAGGGTTGCTGCTCATAAAGTGCAGCTTGTGCTTCTTACACTCGAGGATATACCAGAAGCCCTTGTGTTCTGTAATTATGTATTTCGTCGCGGCGTTGCCGTCTTGGTAGACGTCATCGAAGTCGATAGCTCGGTCGCCGGTAAGAGGTCCTCGTGGTTGAGGCGCATTCGATCGGGGACGCTTTGGAGGGCGGGGGAGGCTCCCCTGAGGGGGGTTCGCAGGCCTCTTCTGTTGGGCTTTCGAGGATTGTCGGCTTTCGTCTGAGGGTTGGCTGATTGTGTGTGTCTCTTGATTTACTGATGTTTCGGCAGTAGGAAGTATGGGAGCAGACTCGTTCTGTGGTCTGGGGTTCGGCAGGCGGAAAGATTGCATTACAGGGCTGGCATTCGGGGTGAAATATGAAGTATTAGTTGTCACTTCGCTCGATAAACCTGGAAGAGCATCCGACTGAGAAAAATTGTTTGAAGGCCGCTGGGTTTGCTGTCGCCACTTATCGCATACTTTGTCCCCTAGCCCAGGACCGAGAGTGTTGAGTAATCCGAGAATAAGTGCCTCCTGCTGCTCCAAGTACAGCTGTTGGTACTTACTCTCTTCATCGTCCTTGTTTGCTTCACGCTCCGCCGTCAGTTCCTTCAACTGGTTAATACAGGATTGAACGGCATCCAGCCTAGCTGTGTCAGGCTCGAGGCATGCTGAGGCCGCCGCCGCTTCAAAGTGTGCTTGTGCTTCCTTATGCCTCTCCTGAAACTTCTCTTCAGGCGACTTTGTGGGATGTAGCAGAGGCGTCCATTGTTGGATTAGTCTCTGTATGGGAGCGACTCGCGATGAATGTGGGCCTGGGGGGATGCCCGTGGCTGGGCTCGATTGAGGGTGCTCCGCCATTATAGGGCCAACCAGCTAGTGTGTCTAGTGGTAGTATCGATATGTCGCGAGCTAATGGAAGTGATTTGAAGAACAGCAACACGCTAAGCATCAGCAATAGCGCTCAAAACCATTGATGCAAAAAGGACTCTTCGATAGAGAGAAACAGCAGAGAAAAATAAATGAAGAGTCAAAAAGAAAAGAAAAAGGAGGCCCCTCGTGCACGTTTCTATTTTTTTGTTTTTTTCTATAATTGACAGCCTGATTCTGTGCACGCCCAATCAAAATATTGGTAGACCGGGATGTCTGCCGCTGACCCTACAACCAACAACCAACCAATTCTAAGCACGGTGAGCATCCCTGCAAATTCGTCAAGTTTTCTGACGGTGGCTTGCATGGTAATGGTTTAGGCTTGTTGTCTCTTGTCCAAACGGTTGCCTTGTTGTCTATGCTTACCGTTGCGAACCGTTAAGCGGTGAGATAGTGTGAGGCTGATTGCATAGGCCGTGACCTACGGTACCTAAAAAGTGAATCTGATGGAAGATGGTGCCCTCACGTCGGTAAATGCCATTGCAAGAAAATGAGTTAAATCTACAAGATTACTCTAGATAACCCTTGAATTTGATCGTGCTTTTTACATCAAGCCGCGGACTAAATAGCTCGCGATGTGCTGATAGTTTATCTGTGTGAGTATACGAAAGGCACTTCGCACTATATACAAACATTCCATGACACTCATCGTTTGCACACGGGTAGCAGCATAAAATGACGGCTAGAACACGGAACGGCACGGCAAAAAACCTGTTTTTGAGCAGATTTATACACAAAAGTGACAAGCAATTTTATTATCAAGCTTGGCGACATGTTTTCTCCCGCTGCTGGGTGTAGAAGACAGCCAGTACAAATCGGGAAAACGGCGGGTATATATTGTTACCTCCCTGAGTGGGGCTTCCGTGAGGTCATATCTATAGGCAACTACAAGAGAGAATTTTAAACAAGCCCTTAATATGAAGACCCTGCAAGGTATGACTTCCCTCTTCTGATACAAAATGAATATCTCTACAGACATCGTGTACTGAAGTAATTAGACTGCAAGACTTGTTCCTTGCGCCGCATTCGCTGCGACCGTACTACCCCGCATTGTCTGAAGTGCACGGGACGAGGACTGTCCTGTCCTGGATACAAACGCCAGATCCGATGGGTCAACTCGATTGCGAGTCGTGGCAAGTTCAAGGGCCTCTCAGCACCTACTCTTGAACCAGCCACTCTTCCGTCTCCAGAAGCTGTTCCTAGCACAGTCCAATCTCCCCCTCTTGCCCAAGACGACCCCGATGAGCCATCCCAAGACGTGGTGAATCAGTTGATAGAATATTTTACACTGGAGCTCGCCCCGAAGAACGTATGGGTGCACTCACCAGAAAATGGGTACACGCGCCTCGTTGTTCGCCTGGCGCATACACAGCTTGCCCTACGGTATGCTATCATCGGGCTATCGGCAGCTCATCAAAGCTATGCGTCAGCCAGCACAACAAGCGGCTTCTCACAAAAGGCCCATCTCAAGGCTATCACATTAATCACTGACCAAATCCGAACGTTGACTACCATGGGAACCAATGGAAAGCATACACTACCTACAGGGCACCAAGAAGCTACAGATGCAGTACTTGCGGCTACCCTCGTGGTATGCAATCACTCTCTGCTAGACTGTAGCACAGCTGATGCAGTTTTCCACTTGAGAGCTACAAGAACTCTGATAAAGTCTCACTTGACCAAAGGAGCTACTGATAATGAACTGTTCACCTTTATTGCGAATCAAGTCGCAAGTCTTGACATAATGGCATGTACGACCCTTTTTGATCCTGATCTTGTGCGAGATGTCGTTATGCCCAGACTAGATAGTGGCTCAGTTCCATTTGGCCATTTTCTACTAGGCATACATAGAATCACCACCATCTCGACATCATCAAATAGCGAAGGAATCCCTTGTGGTGACCCCAGTTTTCTCGAGGAGCTCGAAGACGAACTTGAACTCGCCAGAGCAGCTACATATATGGCAGTCGGACGGACATTAAAACCTTCCAGAGACGCTCATCTTTCGGACACAACTCTTCTTATCGAGGCCTTTCATCAAGCTGGGCTGATATATGCTTGCAGACGACTTGGTATTGGAAGCATTGGGGGCTTTGAAGAAGTCCACCGCTCTAAATTATTTAGGCTACTCAAAAAGGCCATCAATGAAGGGAGCTTTCTACCAAGTTTGTCATGGCCTATCTTGATGGCGGGGATTTCTTGTCATGGACACCATGGTAGGATCCAACTTGTCCGTGAGCTGTGTAACGATCTGGTCAGGAGCTCTCCTTTCCGATACTACTCCAACATTCTGCGCTTTCTTGAGGAGTTCTGGGAAAGCTCAGATGATAATTGGATTCTTGTGGCTCGAGCGTGGGAAAATAGAGGCGAGCCTCTCTTAGCAATGTGAATCTTGATATTACTCTTTAATGAATGGGATCTATGTTACATATGGTCGCGGGGAATTATATACTCGCGCTGCTTCTCAAAGATTCTCTCCTCGTTCTCCCATGCTTCCATGTGAGTGGATATGTGCCAGTCTGTTTTGGTAGCAGTCATCTCAGCTCGGCCGTCGATTGCCAACTTGAGATCACCACGGCCAAACTCTTGATGAAAGACCTGCTCAGCGCGTGCCGAGAGGGGATCGTCTGGTCGAACGTGGCAGCTGACTTTGGTTGTTCCACCAAACCGCCAACCGTTGTCTTGATTCTCAAACAATCCTTCGTCGTTGTCATAGACAATGGCGACCTCGTCAGTTTCGAAATCTCGCGTGATGCTGGCTTTGGCCCCAGTAGGACGCAGGACAGCCGCATTCAGCGGTGGACCATTGACCGCTGGCTCAAAAGGTCGCAATCGTTTATCCAGTGGGTTTTCTTTCCGCATTGGAATTTCCAGTCGGCTTGAAGAGCAATCAATAGTTAAAGTTGGGGCCTCGGGTGACGGCCAAACAACAGGGAAGTATGCAGATGATAGAGCGAGGCGAAGTCGGCTACCTGCACTGATTCGTTGACCACATTCGTTCAACTGGATCCTGACATTATAAAAACGTCCTGGCTGGAGGTCTTGCAGGTCAACGTGACTATCTCGGTGGGTGAGGTTCAGTAGACCGTGCGACAACTTTGTAACGCTGCCATCAGCTAAGACTTCTGATAGCACTGCTGCAACAAAGGCCCATCTTTTATCACTAGCAACACGCAGATAAAGGTTCGCAGGACCGAGGATATCCAAGGCTTGGGTGAGAGTTGGGCCGTCAAATACCAAAGATCCAATCTCTTCTTCTCTTTGGTCGCCCGGCATATCCCATTCTGTACCATAGGAAATCCATCTACCTGCAGCAAATCCAGTGGTCTGAGGGGATTTCAGCGTCAGATACTCCACATTCTGAGGGGGTGTGACAAGGAGCTGCCCTGCTGCGAGCCCCATATGCATCTGGTCCAGGCTGTCAGAGGGCCAGTTGATCTCGGCAACCCATCGCCCAGGATGATGGCTGTAGAGTCTTTTCGGGCCAATAGTGTCGTTCAAGTAACACCTGAGCATAGGTTCTTCCATGATGTTAGTTTCAATACCCTTGAGCCATTTGTCCCACCATCGGAGAGACTCCTGTAAAAAGCCAATCTGGGGACCTGGCTTTGCAAAGTTTGGATATTTGTGAGCCCATGGTCCGACTAATGCTTTCTTTGGGCATGTAAGATTCTTGAGCATCCGGAAGATAGAGTTTGAGTATGGATCATGCCAACCGCCCACGAGGTAGATAGGGCACTTAACGGCCGTATAGTCTTCGCAAATAGAAGCATGTCTCCAGAATTCATCGCGTCTTTGATGTTGATGCCACTCAGCGATATATGGCGTTCCAAGCTCAAGGCGTTCCATCCACATTTTCCGCCAGTTGTTTCCAACGAGGGCAGGATCTGGTGGTGTAGGAGCAATAGAAAACATAGTCGCACCCCAGAGAAAGTTCTCGACCAGCTGGCAACCCCCCTGGTAGTGAACATCATTATCGTAACGGTCGTCGGTTGAGCAAATCGATATAACAGCTTTGAGTTCTGGGGGGTTACGAGCCGCGATCTGGAGTCCATTGAAACCTCCCCAAGAAATGCCGATCATACCAATAGAGCCAGTGCACCAGGTTCTGGATGCAATCCAACGTAAGACTTCAAGGCCGTCATCCTGCTCTTGTTTGAGATATTCACCCAAAAGAAGGCCTTCAGAGTCTCCTGAACCGCGCATGTCGACCCGAATACATGCATATCCGTGTGATGCAATGTAAGGATGATTGAGGGCATCTCGATGACTGGTTCCATCACGCTTCCGATAGGGGATATACTCAAGAATTGCAGGTACTGGATTATCCTCAACGTCTTCGGGGAGCCAAATTAAGGCTGATAAGATAGTTCCGCCACTGAGTGTGATTTGTTCGTTCTCACGAATCTGGAGAGGCAAGGGCGTAGGAGACATAGTAACGCTGAGGGAGGTTGGAACCAATAACCTGTGTATGAAAGAAGTCACTGATAAGGAACAATATGAGAAAGAAATGCGAGGGAGGGGAAGAAGAACGATCAGGTGTTGCGTTACCCATTCTCTCGGAATAAGCAGCCTCTCGTTTACGATAGGCCGTTCGTTATCGGGATGCAATGCCCCCTCCAGTGTTGGTGTTCTGCACTAAGGACCTCGACAATTTGCGGGGTAGAAGGTGCATTTCTCGACATAATACCTTGGATGGGTTAGCATGGAATAGCATAAAGCGATCCTCTTTTCAATACCCGAATTAGGTCAATGCGTAGAGAGATAAATATATGAGTTTGAAAGTATAGATTAACATACCAAAGATGAAACATTTGTTTCTCGATCGAATATCTCAAACGGGTTAGCATAGGCCCGTGTGGAATGGTTCTCTATTTGACGCCCTAATTAGGCTAGTCTGCAGTGCGTTACATCCTGCCCCTCTCTATTTAATACCTCTAATGAGCTAGAACGAAGATATCATCCTGCGCTTTGATTCGCTCTTCCCAATCAGCGTCGCTATCTCAACAGATGCGCGACCTCGCTAACTACAGTAGCGTCGATAGAGGGGCAAACTTGGGATGTTGGCCGATAATTATTACAAATATTAAAAGGATGCTGGCTGCCCCGTTATCCAGCAACGAACCAATACTAGGCAATATTGTAAATTCCTCAACAAATCGATACTTACAATGGAACTTGTCAGCAACAGTCAGAGCGTCTCGCAACATCCCCAGAAGGGAGATGACAGCCCCAAGACTCTCGAGGTTACGGATGCCCAAAGCGTCGAAGCCGGCCATCTGACCGAGACGAAAGTCAGCAGACTCTCGGTATGGGTCACGCTCAGTTTCATGTCAATTGCTGTTGCCTCGGACTCCTAGTAAGTTCATTTGTTCATTGCCCGCTTCTAGCTTTCTGGCACTAATGATGGCTTTTCCTTTCAGCAACGCTTCCGTAATTGGAAGCGTGTCACTTTTGTTTGATATCATATACCCAGACGCCATGACTTCATCAATGTACTCTCGACTCTCGAACTCCTTCCTTATCGGCATGATACTTGGCATGGTCCTCTTTGGTTTCATTGCGGATCATTATGGCCGCAAGACCGGAGCTATAGCCACCACTATCATCCTTACAGTTGGGATGATCCTCAGCACCGCCGCTAGCGGAGCAACACATACGGGGTTGCTGTGGATGCTGGTTGTTGGGCGAGGTGTTACTGGTGTAGGCGCTGGAGGAGAATACCCTGTCACTGGTAAGTTTCCATGGGTTACCCGTCTGCTGAGGAGACAAGACAAGTTATCCTGACACCAATATGTGTAGGTGCTGGTGCCATGGAAGCTACAGATGAGGCTAGCGGATTCCGCAAGCGACGAGGTTTCATCTTTGCAATTATGAGTGAAGTCGCTGCTTCCCTCGGTTATTGCTTTGGTGGTTTGGTTCCAATGATTTTACTACTCTGCGTCCACGAGAAGCAGGAAAAGTACGAACTAGTCTGGAGGCTATCCTTTGCTGCCGGCATGCTGCCTCCTCTGAGCATCTTCTACTTTCGCCTTAAGATGGCCGTTTCCACTGCCTATCGCAAATCAGCTCTTCAGAGGCAGAAACAGCCTTACCTGCTGATAGTGAAAAAGTACTGGCGAAGACTTTTGGCAGGTGGTTGGACCTGGTTTATTTACAATTGGATTTCTATTCCATTTGGAGTTTTCAGTTCAACTATTGTGTCGAGAGTCGATCCGGGGAATTCTCTGGTAACCTCTTTGGGTTGGGGAGTTCTGATCAACTCATTCTATCTCCCTGGTCCGTTCCTCGGTGGGTGGCTAGCAGATAAAATCGGCAGAAAGCAGACCATGACGCTAGGCTTCCTTCTTCAGGCTATTCTTGGTTTCATCCTGGGAGGGGCATATCAATCGATAATAAAGATCTTCCCTCTGTTCATCGTCATGTACGGCATCTTCTTGACGCTGGGAGAAGTCGGCCCTGGAAGGTAAGCATTCTGCTCTCTCAAGAATGTCGAGTATTAAAAACAACCTAGTACCATTGCTCTTGTTTCTGCCGAACCATTCCCAACCTCGATTCGTGGTCAAGCCAACGGGATCATTTCGGCATGGGCCAAAGTTGGAGCAACACTGGGTACTCAAGTAAGTATTGGCTATCTGTGCCCAAACTTGAAAATAGGGCTAACTTGAAAAAGGTATTTACAGCGGTCCTTAATCGCTACACTGATGATGTTGATAAAGGTAATCGGGTTGTCTTTCTTATTGGCTCTGGTTTCGCGGTTGTCGGCGCAGCCGCAGCATGGTTTATGCTGGAAGAGACAAGTCGTAATCTGGATGACGAGGATGAGGTATGGAAGACATATCTTAGAGATAATAATTGGAGTGGAGATTGGGGCGATAATGAGACTGTGGAGTCTGCTAGAGTGTTAAAATAGAAGACCAACTAGAGGAAGCAACCTTGTATAATTGTTCTCGATTTTTTTATATAGGATACTTACTTAAGCTTCAGTTGTTAAAGTTGTTGTGATGTAGTTCCTAAGTTTTGTATTCTTTATCGTGTCTTACTGTTACATATATACACAGGCCACAAGCCCAGTCAACTAGGCTGAAGGCGTTCGCCAAGTTGTAACGCTACTATTCTCATGAATGCGATGAATAGAAGTCTGTTTGCTATTATAAGGTATCTGGTATCATTGCTTAAAGTAGAAGCGTTTAGAAAGGATGTCATGTTCATACACTCTGCCCATCATCAGATTTGTTCTGATGAGCCAGCTCCCTCAAACTCTCTGAATCCTCTGACCTCGAGTTCAACATTGTCTTGAGTCTGCTCCTCCTCCTTCCACGCTCCTCATCAGCCTCCCACGTCAATTCATTGATCCTTGTCTTCGACCCCCAGAGCCCTCTCTCCTCCAGCAGCGCTTTACACGCCGCCCAAGATGTAACAGCATAAATAACCGCGTTCCAAAATCCCTGCAGCGGGAGCACCGTTGCGCTCATGAACTGCAAAGGCTTACTAACCTCCGATGGATGAATGTGCGAATACATCCGATTAGCACTAGATGGAATCCACGTAATTAGAATCACGGCAAAAAACAACATCGCGACTTTTGTATAGGCCCACGCCGCGCGGTATACATCGTTGCTAGGGCGCACCGCTGGGCGCTGGACAGGTTGGGGCATGGTGCTGGCTACACGAGCAACGGGTTGAGGTGGCTGCTCGCCAATAGCATGAACGCTAAATTGATGGCCCATGTTTTGTAATTGGATCGCGTCGGGTTGGGTCGCTGCTTCGGAGGTGATGGTCACTTCGGTGGTCTTCATGTTGTTGACAGTGCTTTGGTGGGCGTATGATAGACCGCCTGACCCGGAGCCCTGCGCTTTGAGGAGTTGTTGGCGTTTCCGGTAGATGGTGCCACCGGAACGGATGTAGATTGCGAGGGTGATTGCGATTATGACCCTGTATTGTCAGTGCACTGTAATGGGATGTGAGGAAGGTGGACGTACCAGATTGGGCCGTAGAATGTTGCGATGCGGAGAATGTCCCATGATGAAGTGATCCAGCACCATTGAACAGCACTACCGTAAACTCTAACCCCGTCGCCTTTCTTGATGAAAATGAAGACGAATGCCGGCAAGAATGGGATACCATAACAGAGTAACAAATACGGCAACTCCATCTTCCTCAATCGCTGCGCATCGAAGCGATAGTAAAACGCAAGGTAGACATTAATCGCCATCGCAAGGGTCCACAGCGCATCAGCCCCAACAAACCTGCACAAATTAGCCAAGCATCGCGATATTGTTTGTGTAACGTACGTATGGAGTAAAAAGGCCTGTATCTGACATCCCGCCCCATCAGGCGCGTCAATAAACGAGTCCGCCATGATGAAGCAAATGCTCGCCATAATATTCCCGAACGACGCGTAAAACACAAGCCGATTAATAGGTTTGTGGAACGCGTCGCAGAGACAAAAGGTTGTGATGATGAAGAGACATCCTACCAGCGATAGAACAGAGCATACTTGCTGGATGATGGTGATGAGCTTGACGTCGCTGGTTGACAGGCCGATCTCCATTTTGTCAGCAAAGAAATCCTTAAAAGGACGTTCATGTTATCCTGTGGGGAAAACAAGCCATTGTCTCGGTTTTAAACATGAGAGTGAGCATCTCCTTTCATGTGAATTTGCCGAAGGAGCGATCTGCAACAGGGGAACCCCATATTTGATCGCCAAAGAGAACCCGGGACGTTGCAAATCATGGACCTAAAGTAGCATAAGGCTTAAATAGTGGCTATTGGTAACGGTTCCAATTGGCGCTGTGTTAAATTTGGGTGGGGAACCGGTAGATGGCTTCTGGATTTTAAGGCTGTTGTTTGAGGGATCGGCATTGGTGTTTCTGGATGGAGGAGGTTGAACCATCGCGACGGAGAGTGATATGAAGATCGGAGGGATGGGCTGAGAACAGACTTGTGAAGCTTGTCCTTATCTGATCAGTTAACGCGACGAGCAAAGGGCTTAATCATGAGGATCATCGGTGCACCAAGTCCCTGTGGAGGTCCTTATAGTGATGTTTCATCGCGCAAGAAGTATTGCGCCCACCAAACATCTTCCTCGTCAACATAAAGTGGTCGACGTCGATGCCTACAATAATACAATAACACCTGATTACAATGCGAAAAATTATCTCTTCTACCCTGTCTATGAGCTGTTTTGACTGACTTGTGCCTTAGACGCGGTCAGCCTGATTTTCGTTTTACCATGTAAGTGCAAAACAAGAGCCTTTCCCCAATTCGGAAGGTCAGCAAGTGATATTCCCGCCATCTACGCAATGCTTATGGATTTAATTATGCAATTCGCACAGACTCGTCGGCATGAGCTGAGATTGTGTAATTTCCAGCGCTGACATGTTATGGGGAACGGCCGAGGCGCGGCGAGGATGCTCCGCCAGAACTTGGGGATTGACAGCTGATGGGATGCTTGTGTCGCGTGCCTTACTCGTCATATGTGTTAAAATCCTTTTGTAGGCTTTGTTCTGAGTAATGAAAATATAGCGAAACGCTCTTCTTTGTAGTTTTAGGTTGTTTTCGTTTGTAATGGACTAGTGAATGATAGTGACAGCGTCTGCGTGTATTGAGAGAGTTCCCGGAGGAGCAGTGACTACTGACTTAGTGCGGAAGTAGATAAGGCCCCTGTAAGAAACCACTGAGGCTTACTGTAGGAGCATGTGCCCGTTGCCTAAGGAGTTGGAGTAAGATGCGGGGAGTCTCCATTAGCACGACTCAAATTGATAAAACACGTCGGCATTCAATTATCACAAGCATTTGTTTCGGCAATTATCAACAGAGCTTGGCCATGGGAGATAGGGATTGACATGAGGCGTTCATACTATTTGGTTGGACTCCGCCAATTAGGATGATCATGTCTTTACAGTCGGTAATTTTACAGGCCGTAGAATGCCAGGAGCATTTAGAGAGATGCTAACACTACGAGCTATAGATAGCGGCTTTATATTCAAAGTCTTGATATTATAATAAGTTTACATTATGTGTCATATTTACTTACTATTAGTATTCTACCTATGTAGTATATATCAGATCTCTGGTTGAAAATACTAGCACGCCTAAGGATCTAGTATGGTTCTTTGGTTTACCTGTGTTTCATTAGAGATTGCTTGGGAAGTATTGTCGCTGACTTTCTTGGACACTCTGTCTTCCTCAATTTCTGTCACTGGGTGGATCGTAAGAGGAGCCATGATGATGTGTATGATGAGGTTGTCGAGGACTTTTATAAGAACCAGTAGATTGACCCGGCTTAGTTTCAGCAATTCTTGTCAATTAGTGGCTTTCGCTGTACGCAGCGACGGTAATAATACAAGACATTACTTCATGCATGTAAATATCTTTTCTTCATGAAAGGATGATTTTCTGCGCTGCAGTTAGAGCTCTCCTGAGCATATCTAAGATTGATGCTGGCCAGCAGACAACGCTAGGAATGAGCCAGAAATGGTATTAAGCACCCATCCAAGAGGAGTCAAACTTCATCTTTCTATCTGGGTCAAGCCGAATGAGCTCTTTTTCAAAGAACTAGCTTACGAACATCACAAAGTGCTACTGAATCATACCCATAGCCAGCCCAGTCAGCCTTGTTCATCTGCCTCGCTTAGTCATACATACTTATCTTAAGAACTGCCACGTCAGCGTCTGCTGGAAACACTCCTCGCAACTGCAAACGTCTTATCAATGGCAGCCTCTCACATTTCCTCAAACCAATTTGCGAGGCTTTGCAAACGCTGCGCATGCCTGAAACTGAGAGGAACAACGCCAGATACCTTGTTGACACGAAACCCACCGGCTGGGGAACGCGGCCAAGAACAAGAAGTCGATCTGGATTGGAATGTGACCGACTCCCTGACTAATGCCTTCTATGAAGGTAGAGACAAATGCGATTGCTGCAAATTTCTTAAACGCGTTGTGGACTGGTGGGTGGTGCATGATGCCTCAGTGGCAGCATCCAAAACGAAACATGCTCCCATGTCGCTGCACTATGTGTTTGGTCTTGATGAAACCAATCAGTATGGTTTAAAGGCTCTGAGGATTAGAACAAGACCCTGTACGCTCCAAAGACCGGCAGGCAAACGTGTAATGGCTGACAGGAAAGGAAATAGACGACGAGGAATTCCATATTGATTGCCCTGTCACGGCAGCTACTGATCACGATATGGGCCCGTCTCTGAGGCTCCAACCACCTTTGTCTCATATCAACGAAGACCCTATAAAATGGATGAAGTCAAAATTGGAGTCATGTGTATTGCACAACCACTTCAACCCCGACAAAACCTTCATTCCCGATAGGCTCATTGATGTTAGAGAAGATCAGCTGAGCCTAGTCCTTACAACGGATTTTCAACCTCGAGACGCCGAAAAACATCGATATATTGCTCTGACGTACTGTTGGGGCCCAGAGTCTCATGCGAGTAAACAGCTCAAGACAACCAGCGTGAATATCCACCAGCATCAGCAGCAAATCCCAGAACTCTCTTTGCCACAAGTCATCAAGGACGCCGTGGCTGTGACAAGAGCGTTGTCTATCCCATTCCTTTGGGTCGATGCATTATGCATTCTTCAAGATGACACCTCCGATTGGGACGAGCAATGTGCCGTGATGGAACGAATCTATGGCAACGCGTACGCGGCATTTGCAGCTGTATCATCTCACAACTGCGAGGAAGGATTCTTAAAGAATACGGATAGAATAGTTCTTCCTTTTGGAACTCATTCTGATAAGTCTCATGCCCTTGACATATACTCTCCCCTCTACCAAGCTACCGTGACGGAAGAACTGCTCGTCAGCCCGTGGCTTTCAAGAGGTTGGACGTTCCAGGAACGCATTGCATCAACTCGCATCCTCATGTTTTCAAAAGGAAGCATTCATTTCAAATGCAAATACACCAACCAAACAATGGGAAGTGAGAGACATACAGATCAGGCCTCTTATATGATGCTTGACCGCTTGACAATTAATTCGGGCAGCACGGCAGCTATGTACCAAGAATGGGTCAGAATAGTAGCTCAGATCCATCCTCACTACCATGAGCTTACCCGGCCAACAGATTTACTTCCTTCCATTGCTGGTATCGCGTCGCTCTTCAATAAAAGGCTGAAAGATGGCTACGCAGCTGGTATCTGGAAGAACAGCATGTACCAATCACTTTGCTGGGATTCGTACAGATTTGAAAGGCATAGTTATCATTACCTCCTCAAGAGCTTGGAAACTCCTTCTCCATACATTGCGCCCTCTTGGAGCTGGGCTAGTCGACGTGAATGCTTCTTATTCAATCTATATCGCCCAGATCTGTCAGCTGATTGTCGACCGGAGTTTCGTAAGCTAGAAACAGCTGTAGTCTTGCGCGGCCAGTCAGGTTTTGGCGAAGTAAGAGATGCGGCGCTTACGGTTACTTCCAATGTGTACATGGGATCGCCGAGGTTAACATACGACAACCGGCCTCGACGGTTCCTGGGGCAAGACATCGTCAGATTTGAAGGGCGATACTTCGCAGACATTGAGCCTGACTGCTTTGCTGAAGATATCTTCGAGTCAACGGAATGCCATACACTTGCGGTGCCCATTAGTTTCCTGCTGATAGGTAGTACTATTCGACGAGAAACAGATGCAGGGGACTTTTCATCGAGATGTCCCGACAACTGTCAGCCGTTGAGGTCTTTCACCGTGAGTGCTGAAAGTGGCGGTGATTTGGAGAAGGAGATCATATCCAAAAGGGCGGCTTACGGCCTTTTAATCCACCCAACAGGCAATCCGAATGAGTATTATCGAATAGGGACATTCTTTTCGGAGCCTGAATTTGGTGGGGGTCTGTCGATCTTTGATAATATTGAAGTTAGAACCGTAAGGCTTGTATAAGGATTGCTTGGGAATGGGGTGTCAAGCATCTATCCAAGGTATGTCTATGGCTTGAAAGGCCCACAAAGCTGGCTGACCAGGCCCAGGCTATGTCGCGCGCATCTTCTACGTGTAATTTCTCTTATCTTTCAGAATGGAATCTATATATAGCTTCGAACATACTTTCTTTCCGACCTTATATTTAGTGCCAGGATACAGAGACTCCAGACCTTTGTCTCTCTGTTGTCTTATACGTATAGACTTGCTAACCGAAAGATTGGTACTGTCGAGATTGTTAACGCTCTGGAATGTGGCTGATGTTTGAGATGTTATGAGGTTCTGTGCAGCACATGCACTTCGGGGGAAGAGAGGGCAATGACCACGACTGGGATCTGTGCCTAATAGCTATTTAAATAGCCGCGTACTTGAATTTTGACGTGGCTTTGTGTGACGAGCCGTTCGCACTGGCAATAAACAGCGAAGGCTTCCACAAAAGAAATATTCTTCATAGAAGCTTAACGTGATGAAGGCATCTATGTTAATGGCCCCTTAGCGAGATGGCCAAAGGGATACTCATGATACTGACACATACGACCGGACCGTGGCCGGATTTACCACTGTCTTCATTGAGATGAGTCAGTCGACATACCACTGGTGTTCATTCCCACCAACAGAACCACATTTAAGTGACTCAAAGCTTAGTTAGGGAGTAGGTACCAGGTATCAAGGTGGACAAGGTATGATCTGGCTGTCATTGTTGGTCGGATAATATACAATCATTTATTTTTCCAATTGCATCCGTTTGAAAGTCCTCCAGTGTGACTGTATTAAGCAAGATTGGATTGGCTTGATTTCCAAGAGGAGAAGCGGGGTTAATAGCGTGTTGGTCGGCCTCCTGCAGGCCAGCCCAACGTCAACCATGATTCAAAACGAGGGGTTCGCCTTCTCACAGTAGACCTAGCGCCTAAACTCGTTTGCTTCTTTGAAAATCACAGCAAAAATATTACAAAGACAGAATAATCGCAACTCAGCCTCCCTGTTTCCCCGAACGTCAGTATTTTTCTTAATCCTTCTAAGAGCGAGACACTGAAAAATGAAGGCAACAAGATGGCTCACCAAGCCCCAGGCTCTGAGCCTGCTTCCTCCCAGAGAGGCCCTTCGAAAACACCTCCCAGCAGAAAGCCATCGGCGTATGTGTTTGACTCCAACGGCGATACTCGGATTATTCTTAGCACATACATGGCCCAGACGGTTAAATGGGAAGCAGATAAAATTTGGATAGAGCAAGAAAAGCCCACAAAGGCATATTGCACAAGGAAGAGGTGGCAAAAGAAGAGAGAGAAAAGAATCAAACTGTCCCCACCGACTACGCCACCGCCTGCACCAGAGGAGTCTCCCTCTATAACCTCAACCTCGCTAGAAGGCACTACCAACAGAACTGCCATAGACTGGGGTACAGTCGATTTCTCGACTTTTAGTAACGTACAATATTCTTGTCCAGAAATTTCGGACTGCGAGGATACGGATGCGGGTTATGTTGACCCTGGAACGAATCAAGACAGCACAAGCATTCAAACACAAGATTGGGACTATGGAGAAACATGTATACCTCACCTTAAGATACAGTTTCGAATGCTAGTCTCAGGAAAGCACTTAGAGCTGGCTTCACCTATCTTCAAAACAATGGTCACTGGTCCTTTCGCTGAGGGAAAGGCCGATTCATCAGGTTTTCGCCTGATAACAGCGAGCGACTGGGACCCCGAAGCTTTCAAGATCGTTCTGACTATCATGCATGGATACAATCGAGATGTCCCAAGATCACTCAGTCTTGAAATGCTAGTAAAGGTGGCTATGGTTGTAAACTATTACGATTGCCTTGAAAGTATCGAGTTATACACGGGAATTTGGTTCCAAGCCTTGAGGTCAGAGTTACCGAAGGTTTATGGGCGAGACTGCATCCTTTACCTATTCATATCCTGGGTTTTCTCAGAAACAAGCATGTTTCGAAAGATGGCTCAACTGGCATTGAGGCACAGCCAGAGGCTAATTGACGCCGAGGACTTCCCAATCCCGGCCGACATTCTTGGTAAGTTTCAGTACCACCTTAGTATGACGGTTTTGACGCAAACTGTAGAGGAGATTGACATAGCACGTCAGAGTGCTCTGGCTGAAACTTTCTCAGCAATCTATGAGCTCTTTGATCGTCTGCAAGATGGGCAAGAGTGTTCCTTTGAGTGCTCATCCATGCTCCTGGGTGTACTGACGAAAGAACTCAGCAAGCATGGGATTTTGCAACCGCGGAACGCGCCACCGTTTGATGGCTTCAGTATTGAAGGGTTTAAAAAGATGATCAACGGGTTGAAAAGGCCTTATTGGTACAGCGATTGGGATCATAGGCATGCGTGTGATATTCAGGACAAGTTATCCATATCTGTGGCAAAGCTGGAAAGCAATCTGCGAGTCTTTGACCTACAGGACTTCCAGGCTACGAAGAATCACACGCGTGGCTGAGAGATTAAATCACCAGAGAGAACTTGGAGTTCTTAGATACCAAGCCAAGGAGGAAATTGGGTCGACACAGGGTGTCTTATTTATTGAACCGGGCAATGTAAATTCGATAGGTCTGATTTTCTATTTGGTCAACCTGTTACATGCCTCTAAATACGGGCTCAAGAATCGATATCGATCAGGCTTTTAGCAAATCTCCAGTGCATCATGCCGCTGGCTGCATCAGCATCAATGGAGCGGGAAGAGGTTAGCAACACAGACAGAACTACATCAAAAGTACGAGCTGCCAGATAGGGTACTAATAGAATTGACTGCTCTTATGAGAAGACATGTTGACAAATAGCACAGATGAGGATAGAAAGACCTGCCTATACGATTGGATTGGAACATGGATTAGCCCTCCAGTCGACTCTAGTAATATTCCTATTAGACCAAACTGTGAATATCATGACTATGTTACAGCGGCTATCTTTGTGGCTGGATTCTCCGCGGTCCTCCACAAAGTGACTTAATCAGCCGGAAGAAGCTTAAATTTGTTATCGTAAATGCGTTACCTAACACAGAAATACAAGAAACCGCCCTCACATAAACCTCAAGTCACCGATGTACCATCAGCAAGGTGAAGCATACACTCATCCACTCCTAACTCACCCCAAGCTCTTAATTTACGAAGATGAGCTGCCACACTTGGGTCCTTCTCACCAACGGAACGGCTTTCAAGTATCGCCAAATGCTCCGTGACGTTGACCTGCATGCTTCCAGAGACAGTAAAGTTCTCTAGATTCCACTCTGTCTCACTCCTCCTGTGCATCAACCCATTGTATCTTTTATACCTCCCGCCAATCCCCTGTAGAAAGCTCTTCATGCGCTGTTCATTCGCCCGATAAGTGCTCAATGCTTCTTTATACTCATCCGGCTGTTCGAGTCTTTGTAGATGACGGGATTGCTGTAGAAACTCATGGACCCTTAGGAGCCGACGGGCTGTTATGTCGAGGGGTGTTTCACCGTACGCGTTTAGAAGATTCCACTCGACATCTTCGTCCTGAAGCTCTTTCAGTGCTTCCAGGTTACCGCACTCAACTGCGATGTGCACAGCAGCGCCAAATTCTGCATTTACTGCGTTTAGATATTCTGGTTCTGGGTACTTCTCAATGATGTCAGAGATAATTTGACGAGGGGCGCGGGGTTTGAAGTTTGTTGGGTACTCGTCGAGCATGACAGACATGTGAAGGATAGATAGCCCTTCGTTGGCAGTTGATCCGGATGGTATACACGCACGAAAGAACTCTTCCGTGCTGGGGGGAGTAAGTTCAAGAAGAAATAGAATCTGCCTATCGAAGTTGCTGTACTTGCGGCTCTTTCGGATAAGACGTGCGAGGAGGGTGGTCTCATCGCCATCCTCATCTACACGACGGCATGAGACGTCACAATGCTCGCTCTCGTACAGTTCGCGCGCACGTGCCTCATACCCGCCCATGACGGCCATCTCAAAGGCAGAAATGCCGCTGTCTTCTTCTTCGACGGGTAAAGGCGTACCTTTGGGTAGCATCATGCTTGGCTCGCCAACAGGTTCCATGATGCTGCGCCCGCCGGGCCCGGGCCGGATAGTAAACGACATTTTGAAACCTCCCTGTGAAGCCCTCTGCTGCAAGATATCCTGGCCGACATCTGGGCCAATCGTTTCTTGGAGCGGTGGATCTCTGATTAACTCAAGCTTGAGCTTTGACCTGGCGTTGGATTCGAGGCGTTCCTTGATATCGTACAAATGGCTGATGAAGTCTGGAAGCTTGTGCCCTTGAATCGACGCCTGAAGCTGAAACGCTGATTCAGTGTCCCGTGTTTCTCTTTCGGCAAGTGGAAGAAGGTACTCAACCGCCGTTAGATCCTCAACATCGAGGGCAGTCTGAAGTGTTCTAATGAGATTATTTGTGGTGGGCTGGATGTTCAGAGATCGCAGATGGTTTAACACAAACGGTTGGCCGTACAAGGTCGCTGCCGTGAAGATGGAGTGTTTGACCCGTGTGGTGACATCCCAATTGACTACATGGCCCTGACCTCCACGCTTCAGCAGAAGGGTGATGGTCTCCTCGCATCTCTTGATATGGTCTTTCCCATAAAGTAATACCCGATCGTACAGGCCCTGGTACCAGTAGTCGACAGCGCACCAGAGCGGAGTGACCTTGAGGGAGTGCGTTTCATAACACATCCAATCTAATAAATGTTCATATTCCTTGCCCTCGGGTAATAGAACCTCTAGGACGTCCGACATGTGTAATATTGCTGCATAATGGACCGGCGAGTATGTCCTCCCACGTTTATGGGCAGCCATAGTTCCTGTGTACGGCTCATACTTCTCCGCTCCGTTAAATGGATCCGCGCCTAGGGAGATAAGCGTCGAAACTGCTGCGAGGCTCGACTGCGCCACAGAAAACAGGAGAGGCGTCGCATCAGTAAGAGCGTCTTTCAAATCGAGTTGGCCAACGGTGCATGAAGTAGCAAGGTTGCCGCGATTTTCTATATCAAGACCTCTATCTATGAGGAGCTGTGCTAAAGGAAGCATATCCTCATCTCTGAAATGGGCCAAGAAATGTAGTGGTGTTAGTCCGGAGGTTTCATCTCTTAGGGGTGTATCGTGCTCGATGAGAACTTTGGCGATCCGATAGTCACCCTTCTGACAAGCTTGCATTAGAAGAGAAACGCACAAGTCGGGGCTGAGACGCGGTAGCTCGAGAACCTTTTGCAAGCTAACATTCCAGCTCTGGTTGACCAAGTATCTGCAGATGAGCGGGAGACGGTCTCTACACTTGCCGCTGTTTTCAAGCTGGTTGCTTTCCGAAAAAGCCTGATCTGAAGTCGCAGAGATATCTGCTTCCTCTCTGACCTGCGCATCCAGCGCTGCCGTCTGATCTCGTAATGCCTCAGCGCATCTCTCTGAACTCAATCGCTTGAAAGAACGTCGATCTCCAAGAACAGCCAGGTCGTATAGCCATCCTTCTTCAGCCCTTGGATCTATAGGATTCGTCATCCCTATCCAGGTCAGTACCCTTCCCACTGTAGCGCGAGCCTCTTCATGTCCTAGCTTTGCCGCAGTCAGGAGGTATTTCCCTGCTTGGCTAAGTGATGGTGCGGAAGTAGCAGCGGATCGGTGAATGCCAATGAGCCACGTTGCCATTGCATACGCCGCGAGGGATCGTGATGTTTCGCAGTATGAGTCTGAATCGGCGACTTCTCGTACATGAGTGATAATTGCTGTGGTAACTCGACCCGGAAGGCGCCTGAGTCTGCTGAAGTATGTATTGATCTAAATGCATATACCGTGTTAGGCCTGGCTGGTTGTTCCAAATCTTGGTGGAAGTGCTTACCGAAATTGTCCTTTCTCGTAGAGGGGCCAAGGTTACATGTCCCCCTTCCTCCACTCTCCGCTTCATCTCCCTTGTGTATCGGTGAGATGGATCTGGATAAGGATGGTGAAGAATTGGTATGGTAGGTTCAGGATCTAGCCCTTGTTGACTCTCTGTGGCCGCCATGGACTGGCATACAGCCTCGGTTTGATCCAGGCGTATATCATCATCTAGGTCTAGTTAGATATTGTCTTTGGTGCCGAGAAAGAGACGGAGGAACGCTTACAGTGGCTCAAATAGACGTCCTCTTCAAGGGAATCAAAAGTCTCAAAGACTTCTACATTGTCTGTAGCAGCAGATATAATCTCATGGTGCAGCATAGTTTTCAGTAGCTCAAGAGGTTCTGCGGCTCCAGCCCCAAGCTCCCCCTCGGTAGAGAGCATTGAATCGAAGAACTCGGAGATGAGACCTGATACTTTGTCTGTAAAGACACGTGGACCAGACGGGTCATTAGCATCCTTCTGCATTCTGATAAAGCTTGCGAGGGCACCATCGTCAGTTTTTAGCTTGCGCAGGTGCTCTTTACCATCACCTGACCCATGTACCTGGTCAAGCACCTTGTTCATGAAAGGCCCAACCAATAGAAGAGATACCGCGAGCGTCAAAGAATAGATATCAGCTCGGCGCAAGCCTTGAGCATCGAGGGCCTCCAAAACTCTGGGACTTTGCCATAAGGTGGTTCCTGATTTCAGCTTGATTGGTTCATGTATGTTTGAAACCAAAAGGGAACAGCCAAAATCTGTAAGCTTTGCGCATGGCCTGCCCTTTTCGTCGATGAAAACCAGAATATTTTCTGGCTTCAAGTCTGCGTGAATGACGCCGACGGTGTGAAGAGCAAGCAAGCCCTGAAAGCAATGGATTGCTAGACGCAGCCTGTCTCTCGCATCAAGCTCCGTCGAGCCTTCAAGGTATTTGCATAAATCGCCTCCTTGGGCCGTCTCCAACACAAGAACAGGCATCACAACGCGGTCGCTGTCTACACTCCAACAAATACCAATCATCTCCGTAATGTTCTTATGCCTCCGGAGATGCTCGTTACGGAGAATTGCGATCTCAGTGCAGATAGACTCTGAGAGGTCCTGGCCATCCTTCGAGTCCCAATCCACCCTCCTTTTTGGAACTCGGAGGACGACGTCGTTGAGATGTAGCATGGCCAGTCTATGGATAGTGGCCATTTTGAACCGAGAATCCACGTATTTTATTAGTGTGCTTGGTCGGCTTCGCATGACTTGGAACGAGCGGCCAGACGCAAAGGAAGCCTCTCTTTCAAAGGCCTTTTCGTCGATGCAGATGTTGGCTAGCACTTCCTCCCTTGCGGGTGGACATGTGCCTACTGCGTCAATGGCAGCAGTGAACAGAGGCAATAGCCCCGGCATGGGCCGTTGTAATTCCCCCGTGGGGTCTGTCATCACGGATCTCTCGACGGCGATCAGATCCAATGGGTTAGGTGGGATACTTGAGGCGTGTTTCCTGTGCCTGAGGACATGAAAAGTAATACCCTGAGTCGAGAGTCGAGCGTTTTTGGAGAGCGGCCTCCTAAAACGATGTTGCGTTTGAAATGGAAGGCCAGTATTTAATCTTCTCAGATTGCAGACGCTGGAGGCGCGGTCTAGACCTTGCATCCCACAAGACGTGGAAAGCTTCGATCCATCACATTCTTGTAAGTCCGGGCGTTCTTGAGACTTGATTCGCATTTAGCTAGCATTACCGCCACAAGGATGAGGCTGAAATCATTTCTGCCTCAAGCAAGACGAGTTCATGTACTAATAGCCCACAGTGGCGGCCTTTCAGAGCTCGTTATCCTGATTTAGCGCAAGTATGCGCCATGGTGGCGGCGGCAAAGAGCCGTGAACTAACGGAGGTTCCGCTAGCAAACGGAGGTCTACTCCTCAGCTGAACGACGCCATGAGGGCCCTTCCAAATAAAAGATGAGTAAATGCTACGAAGTAGTAATATGACAACAAACCAAACCCTCGTCATTGAAGTCATTTTAATCCCCGCAAAAGTGCCCTTGCCAACTTACGCATTACATATCCAACATGTCTGGCCTCGAGGCTATCGCAATTCTGGGATTTGCCCTTCAAGTCGTCGACACTACTGTCAGGGTCATTGATCTGTGGAAGGCCACAAATGAAGTGGGACAAGAAGTCATTATAATAAAAGCCAGACTCGACATGATTCGCGCCCGTCTCAAGACCTGGGCACTTGGCTGGGGGCGGCTGAATGAGGAGGACCTCAAGAAGAGTCGACGCTTCAAAGACTTCGGATCTCTGGCGCTGAGATATGTCTTGATAATACAGTATCGGCTCACGGCACTGGAAAACTTTGACAAAAAGTATCCCTCGTTGTTTCGAAATGATCGCGTTCTAGAGGGGCAGCCTCGCTCAGCAGACCGCGGTCTTCAACTAGCTCTAATTGCTCAAACGGATGGACCAGACGCTAAGGATCTGGAGCTACTCCACAAGGAGGTAGCTTCTATAAATCATGCCAACATAATTCAGCGTTGGAGATGGGCCCGGAAGGGGGGCGAGGGTATGAAGATGACGGACCAAATTGCGGCGTTAGTTGGGGAGCTCGAAGATTTCTTTATACCCCCGACCAGTGACCAGATCGAGCCAGTTGACATGGACCGGAACCAGCCGCCAGTCGAAGGTTCTAGAGAGGATAGAGCTTTCAAAGTAGTGCAGGGTATCGCTACCTTCAAGGAAGCGGCAGAAGAGATGAGAAACCGAACCGACAGCATGCATCAACGAGAGCTACTAAGAAGCCACCGAGGAATTAAAAACGAAAAGAAACAAGAAAACACAAATCAATACTCCACCAACCGCAGCTTGGCCAACTTCAAGGCTCGCGACATCAATATCACACCTGTGATGATCGAGTGGATATATGTACCAAGCAGCTTATCTGCCGAAATCAAGGAGGCCTCCCAGAACCAGATACACGACCTCGCTTTACTACTACACTCAGAAAAGAAGCCTCAAGAGTTCAGGACTCTGGAATGCATAGCCATGGTCGATATGCCCGTCGCAGAAGAAGAGGACGCGCAATACGGCTTGGTCTTCAAGCTTGAGGAGGGGCAGCAGGTTTATACTCTTCTAGAGCTGCTAAGCAGGGAAGAATCTACGCCTAAATCTCTCACTGAGCGGTTAAAGCTTGTTAAGCTGCTTTCCAAAACGCTGCTGTTTCTCCATCTGGGATCGTGGCTGCACAAAGGCATACGGAGCGATAATGTCCTGTTTCTGAGTAACGACATATCTAGCGTCGATCTTGGCGCGGCATACATTGGTGGCTTCGACTACAGTAGGCTGTTCCGAGAGACCAGGCTGACTCAAAATGTTGGAGACAATCGTGTACAGAACCTGTACCGGCACCCAGACCACCAAGGCCATCCAGTGCATGCGAACGGCGAGTCAACTGGCAGACTGCCTTTCTCATACAAGGCCGACCTGTACAGTCTTGGTGTCGTACTCGTGGAGATTGGTCTGTGGTCGCCGATCATCAAGCTTTTAGACGCTCGGGGGAGTCAAGATGAAGACAAAAGTGTGCTGGAGACAATACTGGACATGATTCCTCAGGTCAGGATGAGGATGGGTGATGCTTTTGCTGACGCAGCCGAGGCATGCTTGAGGAGTGAGTTTGGAACAGACGAGGCTGGACAGCCGGAGAGTGTTCAAGAGGCGTTTTATTTATCAGTAGTAAGACTCTTAGAGCGGTGCTTCATATAAATGCTTATTTAATTTCGATGGTACTTGAGCCTCTTGTAATAGGGTATTATATAAAGGATAATCATAGGCCCAAAGATGAGATGGCTTATATGTTACAAATAACCTGTTTTTTGCCATGCCAGCTGGGCCCAAAGAGAGACGAAAGAGCAGCTTTATGATCAGAATTAGACTATTACGATCAAATGACTTATCTGAGTCTCTAAGACGCGTTATATAAGCCTCAAAGAAGATCGAGAATTCATACCAAACTTATCTCGCTGACGTCGTTCAAGCGTTGATCATCCAGTACAGAGTCATCATCGCTCTTGAACTCCAGAAGCCCATACCTGCAGTAAACCCCTTCTCCTTCACTAGGCACCTCATGCACTAATAACCCCACAACATATAACGGGTCAAAGGCTGATTGACCTACAGGCATCCACAATACGCTAGAACCTTCTCCCCACTCCGCATCGTAGTTCTCAGCACGAGACATATCACGCATAACTCGACGATTTGAGTCCAAATAATACCAACATTCGAACTTCACCGTATCACCAGAGCCACTAGTATTCATATATCCAACATTATTCCTCCCTATCTCTAGTTGGATAATGGGCGCTCTGATGTAGAGCCTGGAGTCGGTGCCCTCCACGGTGCTTATAGCCCCAGGGTGCGTAGGGAAGCGTAGAGGCCGTTTGGGGTGATCATCCCGTATGTATGCCGGTGTCTGACGGATCCTCATGAATTCAACCGGACAGCTCGATGCCCAGCACCAAGATGGTAGCTTCGCGTTCTCGGGTCTCTTGCATGCCTCATGAGAGCTGGACCAATGATACCATAAGAGGCCCTGCGTGATACTTCCTCGGAAGAGCCCGTTGAAATATTCGACATTCAAACGTCGAATGAGCACAGACGCAAGGCCATGAATGGCGTATAAGCGATCCGTCTCATACGTCAGCTTTGTCTTTGAGAAATCAGTGACCAGCTGATACCATCCCCTTGAGAAAAGTATGTCTTCATCAGGCATCACCATGACTTCTCTCGGTGAAAGGAGTTTCTCGTGAGACGCGTCTATCAGCGGACCTTTGTACTCCCACGGACTTTTTTGGCCTTCCAGGAAAAGAGAACTCTGGCATTCGAGAAATACTCCCTGGAGGGTCCAGTGAAGTATCCGCTTTGCTAGTGCCGCCTCTTGCAAACACCATCCGCGTTCCGTCAGCGGCGACTTAAGGAGGGGTCTCCTCCCACCTGGTTTGTTGTGGTTCGACTTGAATATGGAATATCCCGGCTTTTCGTTTCTGGCGATCTTGATCGCGATGTTCTCCATGGGAAATCTTGCGAGCGGGCGTCCAGTCAAAAAGCCGTGTTGGCTATCAGTCGCAGCCGATGCAGAGATGCAGCACTCGGCATTCGAGTAGTAATCTCCCATTCTGGTCGCCTCTGAATGGAAATCACCCCCTGGCCCTTGGACAATACACATTGCGTCCACCCATAGGTGTCGATACCCCATCATTCTTGTCAAAAGGATGGCATCTCGGATGGTCTTCGGAAGGTCCGACACAGGAAAACCACGAAGCCGTGCGCCGAGATTGTTCTCTGTCGTTCTGGAACTGTCGTTGCCGTTCCCCCAGCAATAGCTGAGGATAAGGTACGCCGAGTCTTGGATGTGATTGCAGCTGTTGACATCGACGAGTTTGACCAGAGAATCATTCCCCTTGCCGACATCAACTAGTCGTGTTGGTAGACCTAATGCGTTATGTTTCGGTCCGCAGTCTTCGTGATCTGCGAGCCTTGCGCAACAGCTCTCCAACCAAGGCTGGATCTGGTGCTCAATGAGATCAGCCAATTCATGTTGGATGTTTTCCTCGGCGAAGTCTAGAATGGGCTGATGTCAGTATTGAACTGCTTTAGTACCTTTGGCACTACCTTTGATATGACGGGTCTTGAATTTTTCCATCACCTCCACCTCACTACACTCAATAGGTTCAAACCTAGTTCCGGTAGCGCCAGAAAGTACTCGTTCGTTTTGCAGTACCATCGGGTGTAGTGTCAAGACCCCTTCAATCTTGGTAATTCGTAACTCAATTGATCCCTTTGTAAATTCTTTTGACGCCAAAATCTCTCTGGTCAGTACACAGTCGTTGACTATCAATGACCAAATAAACCGACATAATACACAACCCTCATCGGCTGATTCTTGGACAGAAGAGAACGTGTCGTTAAAGGTTAGAATTTCAACAAGGATTCCCTTGCTACCAAGTCCCGATGGCCAGGGAAAGGATACGCAGCTGCTGCAAAGTTGCAGACAGGGGTGTATGATATCAACGACGCTAGCATCGTCAAATTGTGGTGAACTGTTGCTATCTACCATTATAGTGGCGAGAGGCGGCCAATGGTGAATGCCGCTTGATTGAAGGGTATAATCTTCGCACACAAAATAAAAGGTTGATATTTAAGCATCAGCTTTCGGATTTCAGGTAAGTCCAGCTGTAAATACATGAAGAAGTATAGTTTGATACCATGCAACCATGAATTACATTGTAATGAAGTGATTAAATGATTTACTTACTGCTAGATCAAGTTCTGAGCGTCTCCGATATGGCAGTGCAAAGCCGACCCCACAATCGCTATGACCTTCCAGGCTTTCTCTTCTTACCAACCAATGAGAACACGAATTCCCCGACTTACGGCCACTAGGCAGCTGCTCCAGCCCCGACTCAGCCCTCTTCTACGCCATTGTACTTCCCCATTGTAATTGAGGCTACTTGGATACATAGTTGGTGGCAAAATGCTAGGCATTCTAGACCTTTTGCTCAAGGCATATCGCTCAGAGCTTCCATTTCCCGATTTGGCGTTCGCACAACGACTAATGCCTCTGCCTCTTCTGTCCCTGCAGGTGCTTCAGCACTGACATAATGCTTATTGGTTCGTTGCTGGTTCACGTATAAACCGCTCTCTGACAACCAAGGTTAGTCTCTGAACCATCCAATAGATGACCAAAGAGAAAAAGTAAGACTCACTGAAAAGAATGACAATTGCCTCCTCCACAACCGGAATCCAAGTCGCAAGAGAAAGAATCTGTCCAAAACCCCGAGAACCCTCTGATTCCTGCACTCCCCCACCATTTACACTTGCAATGTCAGCCCTGAGTGTGAAAAGACTTCCAAGGGCAGTCCACATAAAGATAAAAAAGAAAACTGAACTCAAAATTCTCCACGGTACACGGAAGAATAGCCAGCCTAGGACAGGTACCTTTACCGCCGAGCTCTTGGTACAATTCCCAACAAGGTACGTCGAACTGGCGAGCATAGCAGTGACCGCCGGAATAAGGTAAAGAGCGATTGTTGCACTGCTGGCTTTAAACGATGCCTTTGAATCCCAACAGTTCGCCTCAAAGGGCACTCTGCCATGTAATTTAGCTGCAGTTTCAGCAGTAGAACTCAAGCCCATCACTACCGTAAAGAGCAACCATACAACAAACCCCATGAAGCATCCAGAAATGCTCTTCCTCTCAATTTCGAGATAAATAGGGAGAGTAAGAAGTTAAGACGCTGTTAAAACAGCACAGGCGAGTCGTGACATGTTAAGGTCGTACACGCTCTCCTTCCGACCACAGATGAAGAGAGTAGCGAGGAGGACTGAAGCCGCCAATGGGCCTAAGCCAGTGTGAAACGCACCGAGGCTATTGTAAAACATGCTGTGAATGTTGTCCCAGAAACTTTGTTCCTTCGACGGTGTTCGAGTTTTGAAGGTAGTGTAATCGTTCTCGATATACATACTGCTCAAAATGATATGATGCAGAGACTGGCGAGGATAGCACCCATCAAGTAAACAAACATCATCTACCAACATCAGCACCACTCTCACATCTCAAGACATAGCCTTACCCCAATACAACAATGTCCGCATTACCATCCCATTCCCAAACCTCATACATTTCATCCTTACATATACTCATAGGCTTGTAGATCAGCCACTCGTTCATCTTCCTGTTAGCACACTCCTTTGCGCAGAAGAACCAGTTCATCGCTTTCCATTCAGGAACGTCAGTGCCGCCAAAGGACTGGAGATAGGTCACGAGATCAGTCATGTTGACGGTTTTGTGGTCGACCCATGGTACCAGGAATGCAGCAGCTGCTTTGCAGTTCGTCCAGGGTCGATAGTTCTTAATACCGATGTCGATGCCTTTGCACGAGAAGGCGCATATGTCAAGAGTGGCCATAATGATTGGGTAAGTGAGGGATTTCTAAGATATTGAGGAAGCTGATGATTGGCGGCGATCTAATTGCCCTAGGCAGGAAGAGCGTTACTTTCACCCATTGCTGCGAGCTGTGCACTGGGCAGTCGCGAACTAACTATAAATATTACTAGCTAATTGGCTTCATTTCTCGTTATTGTCAATCTCCTTTTTCAAACGGAGCTGATTGCTTTTAAAAGCAAAGTGAAGCATAGCCTCGTGATAAACAGGGTATAATTGCAGGCGATGGCTTGAAACTATCGACGCCACCATGCATGTTCTGTCGATTCTGTCCTTGTGACTTAACAATTCCCTGCACGGCTGAGAAGAAAAGCCAGGCAGAAAAGAGGGAATGATCAAGAATATAGAGTTCAAACATAAGAGTACCCTAAGCGTAAATGACATGAGGAAATGGGGCTTTGATGAATCTTTTGCTATAGTGATGCATAAATAGTCGCAGAAGGAATGACGGTTTAGTTAATATGCGAAAGTCGCCTGAGCTAAGAACACCATTGGGCGAATACAATAAATACGGAAATGTAGGAGAAAGCATGGCGAGGTCCCAATTATTTGTTTAGGACAACTTATTATCTCATCTAAGACCGGAGTTGTCTTACGGTCGGCCGCATCATAATTGGGCTCATTTTAAGATCGATTTCGTTTTAAGACCAGCCCCATCTTTAGATCCGTCTCAATTGCTCTTATCTTGAGATCATATCTCAACTCAACACACGTCTTACCGGCTTATCTTATCGCTCTTATCGCTGATTTCCACCGCGGCCGCTCTTCAGCCGAAGTAACCGACAGCATCAGCAACGGAATAATCGGAACCATTTCCGTTCCGCACCCCGCGTTAGCCCCGGCATCTAACCCCGCTAAGTCGGCTTGCGGCGGCTCCATCACCAGCATGTAATACAAAATAAAACTGACATCGACATCTACAACCCTACACAAATCTCCTCATCTTCACTGTATTCATTCAAAATGTCGTGGCTTTCCATCCCCGCCGAGTCTCACTTCTCCATCGCCAACATTCCCTTTGGCATCATCTCTACTTCATCAAATGCTACGCCTCGACCTGCTGTTGCTATCGGCGATCATGTTCTAGACCTTGATGCGTTTGCGAAGGGTGATGGCTTCTCGGGTAGTTCTGAGGTTCAGAAGCACGTTGGTGTGTTTTCTCAACAGTCGCTGAATGCCTTTGCTGCGCTTGGGCGTCCGTTTCATCGCGCGACGAGGAGTTATCTCCAGGATGTCTTTGCGAAAGACACCAAGAACCCAGTGTTGAAGGATAACCAGAAACTTCAAGACGCAGCTCTACTGAAGCGCTCTGATGTCAAGAACCATCTCCCCTTGACCATTGGTGATTACACAGACTTTTACGCTGGCAAGAACCACGCCTTCAACGTCGGCTGTCTTTTCCGTGGTCCCGACAACGCTCTTCAGCCCAATTACACCCATCTCCCCGTCGCTTACCACGGAAGGGCTAGCAGCGTTGTCGTATCAGGCACACCGATCCGACGACCCTGGGGACAGATCCTCCGTCCTGGTAACAAGGTTCCTGACCTCGCGCCATGTGAGAGGCTTGACATTGAGCTCGAGATGGGAATGTTCATCTGCCGTGAGAACGAGATTGGAAGCCCTGTCCCCATTGATGAGGCTGATGAGCACATCTTTGGTTATGTGCTTATGAATGACTGGAGCGCACGAGATATCCAGGCTTGGGAATATATCCCTCTTGGTCCTTTCACGGCTAAGAACTTGGGCACGAGTATTAGTGCCTGGGTCGTCCTGGCTGATGCCCTTGAGGGGGCTAAGGCAGCTGGCATCAAGAATGATAATGAGATTCTGCCTTACTTGAAGGAGAAGACGGACAAGAATGTCTTGGACATTGACCTCGAGGTCGAAATCATCAGTGAGTTCATCGCCTCTCTCAAGATACAGTGACTAACCGCGTGCAGCCGCCGCTGGTAACAAGAACCACCTTAGCAAGACAACCTCACGCAACCTGCTCTGGTCGTGGCCTCAGATGATCGCCCATCACACCATCACAGGCTGTAACCTGCGACCCGGTGATCTTCTCGGATCAGGTACCATCTCTGGTACTGAGTCTGGCACTGAGGGTAGCATGCTGGAACAGACCAAGGGCGGCAAGGTGCCTATTCAATTGAAGGATGGCGAGGAGCGCAAGTTCATCCAGAACGGCGATACACTGATCATTCGTGGTGCTTATGGAAGTGGTGATAAGAAGGTTGGCTTTGGTGAGGTGTCGGGACAGATCCTTGAGCCTCTTCCTCTGTTCAAATGAAGCAAGTTTGGGGAAACTTATAGGTAGTATGAAAAGCTCAATAGAGTTTACATGCATCACTTCGTTTGCCATCTTGATGTACATTCTAATTGTTACCTACATTACCAGTTGGTCTTTATTAACACGCAATGTATTGTGGGCTTAGTATGCTACGTGGTATCACATGTTAACAATAGGTATAAATTTCACAGTTTGAGTCTATGATTGAGAGAGAGAAAGAAATCGCGATTTGTATTCATCGATCCAATTCTATACTGTATGACTTGCTTCATACCATTCTGATCCGAATAAAGTATCAAGAAGGGCAGAGTCCATAAATCCAATGCCAACAAACAAGATGCGAAACAACTGCTGAACCAATAAAAGCATTGCCGTTGAAAATGATTGAGTGAAGGTGATGAGACTTCGAGAGCAGTAAATGACAGAAACTTGCTGATGCGCTTGAGAGTAATGATTGATCAAAGATGATGATAACAAACTGAGTCGCTCAATCGCTAGCAGTAACCAACTCCGCTCATGACATTATAGCCAGGTGCATAAGACTGATCTGTGCTTCAAGAAAACAACAAAGACTGGCCGCGGATAACTCCATTGTAGCCCATAACTGGTGGGTACATGCAACTGGCCATCAGGCTCTGTTGCTGCAATGCAAATTGTTGTTGCTGTTGCTGCGCCGCCATCAAGGCAAACGCTTGCTGAGCTGTAATCGGGATCAACCCTTGAGATGCCCCGTAAAAGCCTGGACTAGCAGGTGGATAGAAAGAGAGAAGAGGAGACGGCGAGAAAGGAAGAGATGGTGATGGGAGAGGTGAAGATGGGGGTGAGGGTATAGTCGGCATAGCCGTACATCCAGAGATCTTTGCTCTGTACCCTTTAGGTCGGTACTTCGCCTGAAGAAATCTCCCCTCACGCTTGGTGGGATGATAAATAACGTCATGTCCACCAGGGACAGACGGATTAATAATGACTCGTGCTGGTCCTGGCTCCATGCACTGTCTGTATTGGCCTTTAAGGCAGAGAGGATACTCAATCCACGGGCCGGCTACCTTGAGCGGTAGTGCCTCGTTGTTGTAGAAGGTATGAGGGTATGTAGAGAGATGACTGAACTCAGGGACCTGCTCGCTTTGCTTTCGGACCTCATGTGCAGGGATCTCTTTGAAGGAGATGTCCTCTACGTCTGAGAGAGAGTAGTAGGAGCATGTTGACGAGTTGTCATCCATGTCATCATCTGACCTGCTCATGTGGTCCATGACTCCCAAATCTGCAAGAGAATGCATTGTCGCTGATAAAAGGTTGGGAGAGAGTGTGAGAGTAATAAGACTTCGATTCACATGTAAAAAAGGAGAGTGTGAGAGAGGATGAGAGAGTATGAGAGAGTGTGAGAGAGTATGAGAGAGTGTGAGAGAGTATGAGAGAGTGTGTATGAGTCGGCAAAGTGCACCAGGTAATGTAATTGTATTTATCGTTCTGCAGCTCAAAAGCGTCGAACAAGACTATTGTACAGCTGTAACCAGAAAAGTATAGCAAGGTCGTCAAAATGAGTAATCAGGAGACGCCAGAGTGAAAGAGAGATAGCTGGTAAGACAGGCTGAACGTGCAAGAAATCAGGTGACCAAAGGCAAGAGTGCTGCAAGCAAAGTGGCTGAAAGCTGAAGACGTGCAAGACAGACAGTGATAGAAAAGGATGAAGAAGCGAGAGGGAAACAGAGGGAGGGAAGGCCTTTACTTATAGACGAAGGGGAGAGAAAGTTTGAGATGAGGGTTATGCTGCCCTTGATCAAGGTGAATTCCATTCTGTCGGCATGAGAGTTAAAGGGGAAGTATCCGATCTGTGATAGGACAAGAACCTTAATGTTCAAGTCTCTGGGAAGTATATCATGAGGCTGTCCGGGTTTAACCAGTAAGAGAGTCAGTAGGCACTCAAATGACAGTCTAGCTTTGCACTACTACTCATTCCGACTCAACGTCGACTTGCCAGTGGTCTTGGAATCAAGCACAATAAACATGAGGGCATTTGAAAAGCTTAGTTGCTCAAGGTTTGGACTGTGACTTGTCCAAAAGTTACGGTTGCAAAGGTTATTCACCAACCAATCAAAACTGACGCACCCTGACTCTGTTCCCTTTTGACACAGCACTACCAGCGTGAGTTCTTCAAACAGATCCCTGTTGCTAGTTACTGTCCGTAAGGCTAAACGTTACTCTGCTAAGACGTGTGATTTGCAGTCGCCTTGGTAGTTCAAATCGCAAGTGAAAACCTTGATACCTCGTTGTTGAACTCTATGTCTATTTAGGTTGTACATCAAGAATCCCCATGCTGTTATGAAACTCTCAGATCTGTCGGCCCAATCAATCGTGGGCGACATTTACGATTGCATTGACAGTGAGGGGACAAGCTAACAGAAGGACCGTACGGTCAAAGGCTTCCAGAAATCTTTGCGCTTTAGGCTTATAAACAAGCAGCACTTTGGTCACGGGTCTAGTGGTGGCAATGTAAGCCTTGCTTTGCGATCAGGGAACGACGACACAGCTTTGTCTCACCCTCAGACATCAGGGTTTGAGTATCTGGAAGGCATAGGTGACAAGAACGGAGGAAATCATCTGCAATGGAGAGATTCCTTAGTATCTTTGACGTTTCTCGTCAACGACCTCCAAGTATCAATGCAAGGAACTAGTAACAGTTCAGACTATCATCCTTGAGTATCAGTTTGATCTTTAATGAGAACCCGTACCATAAGCCATCTCCATTTGAATCGCCCCTCACTGAGCCACGGTGTTGGAAGTTTGGTATGCTACCAGAACTGTATTTATGATAGTGATATCTCCATGATGCTTCTATCGTGCGCCATAGATCTGATCTATCTTAGTGCCGATGACTCTCCTTTTACTAAACTCTGTGATTAACAAGATTTCTTCAGGATTCGACGAGAATCTGCTGCAGCAGCAATCAAGATCAGTGGACGCCACCCCAGTGCTTTATCCTTCCGTGCAAAGTTAACCAAGCTTCCTGACGACTTCAAAAGGCCTCATCGGATCCTGCGTAAGCTTGACTCCTCTGAGGCAGATGCCTCGATGCATAGCCTCTCGATGCCGCACGCACGGTCTTCATCGTGAACAAGCCATCCTCACGAAATCCCCTCACCACGAAAAACAACTTGCGCAAAGGAAAGGCCTGTCTTTTACTTCATCGCTAGGTTCGCTGCGACGGTATTTTTCTTTTTCGACTACCATGACTATTCAGAATTGCAGATCAGTTCTGTCCCTATCATGCCTTGAGATTGTCAGGCGTATCAGGCTGATTCTGCCAATGCGCCTTCACAACAGCAGGATGATCCTTCAAGCCATCCACAATCTTTCCAATCGTCGGAAACTGCGTCAAATCAACACCAAACCTCTCAGCATTCCACATCGCAGGCAAAAGACAGGCATCCGCCAGCGTCAACTCATCACCAACACTACACTTCCCTGCCGAGTCCTTCACGACCTCCTCATAAGCCTTGAGTCCATCAGTCATGAGCTGCTTATTCCACTCTTCTGCACTTCCGCCGAGTTCTCTGACACGACGCATGATGCGCAGGTTTGTAACAGGCTGGATATCTGCGCAGATGATGCTGACAAGGGTACGCACTGTTGCGCGTGCTTCGGGGTTGGAGGGGAGGAGAGGATGGGAAGGATGCTTTTCTTCGAGGTATTCTAGGGCTGCGACGGATTGGCCGATGCGGAAAGGTTTGTCGCCTGACGCATTTGAGATGAGAACTGGGACGGAAGCTGATGGGTTGAGAGTTTTATGAGAGTCGGAGAGATGCTCATTTTTGAGAAGATTGACGAATGCCAGCTCATAGGGAATTCCCTTTGCGTTGAGAGCGATGCGAATACGCGCTGAGCACGAGGATCGGAAGTACGAGTAGAGAGTATACTGAGAGTCAGACATATCGAATGATGCAATGGGTCGAGTTACTACTGTAGTTGAGAGCAGTTCAATTGAAGAGAAGCAAAGAACATCCTCACCATGACCCGACCCCAAGGCCACGCCCTTCTTATGTCATGAGGGTGATTGTGCTGTCATTGTGTAAAGCATTACCCGTCGCTAGCCTGATAGTGCCGAACTCTGAAGTCTTGGGAGTCGGAAGAATTCCGGTGGAATGCGGGGTGAGTACGACAATCCGGGGTAGTTCGGGAGAATGACGGCAATCTTGCTACGCAGGGAAGAGTAATTCCGCTCATGATAGCCGGCTGAGTCAGAATTCTCTGGATATGAGTAGGCCTCGGGGGCAAGAAAACTCAAACCTAAATATAAGGTATCAAAAATAAACTCGACAAATGATATCCTAAACCTAGTAAAGATATCCTTAACCTAAGTCTTCTTATCATTTAGGATCAAAGTCCTTAGTTATCTTTCCTTCTCGGTAGGTATAGTGAGCGCCGGATAAGAGTTGACCTATTACGTGTAAATGTGCACGAGACGAACTGGTTGATAGTCAAGACTACCCATCTCAATGAAATGACATACGCGAGATCAGTGTTACTTACTAAACTTTACTATGATTAATAATTAACTCTGGATTCACAGCCGGCTTTACGGGTATGAGTCGCCTGGATTCATGACGAATGTTACATAGTTTGCATTCGTTCTGTTGAGTTGACAGGCCACATGATTGATACCTACGCCAGACACATCACCTTGCATGACAGGCAAGGACACTCAGTGAGTTCACACAACAATGCGTGCATGTAAAACTTTAAATCGCCTACACAGCAAATACCGAGCGTGAATGGCATTTGAAGATCTCTTGCCAAAGTCTATCTTCTACAAAATTAACTTTCTAACCGTCGTGATAAGGCAGCTACTTAAAGATGGTAGTCATCCTGTCGCGTAACTCTCTGCCCCCTCCTCTCCCAGACCCCCTCGATGTTCATATCCCTCGATCCACTACCAAAGTTAGTATCTAAAATGCCAAAGGAAACGGGAAACTTACTCGTCTCTCCAGATGATAGTAGGTTCAGTCTGGCCCTTTCCAGGGTTTCTAAACACCATATTCTTTTTCTATGCATCTATTAGCCACCATATTTCAGCATCCTGGGTAGTACGTACCAATCCAAGAGATAGATGAATAGCGGGAGGTTCAACTGTGATGTTCTGCTCAGGTCGGCCACCGTTCACCATAGCAGCGATGTTCTGCGCTACGACCTGCGCTTGTCCAGCTCCCGGACGTGCAGCCTTGTGAGCTCCGCTATCGGCGATGTCACCGCATGCGTACAAATTCGAGTACTCGGGGTCAGCGAACTGCAGTGTTGGCGCAACTCGGATGAAGCCGTTGGCGGGGTTGATGATCTCATATCCAGAGGTCGGCTGAAGATCCTTGAGGAACTGATTATTCGGCGTTTGGCCTGTTGCCGGAATGACGAGGTCTGTTTCTATCTTTCGACCATCTTTGAGTTCTAGTTCGAATGTTGATCCATCTGTTGGGAAGCCCTTGGCTGGGATCACAGCTCGTGTGCCGGTGATAACACTGCTCCGTTAGTATTTCTCATCTCATACCAGAAAGGTTGACTTACTCAACACCAAGCTCTTGCAATCTTTCCCTTAAAATTGCATCCATCTTCTCGTGATAAAGCTGCATGAGCCTATCCCTCGAATGCACCAAAGTGACCTTCTTCTCCGGATAAACCTCTCCCAAGTCCGTCGCCATCTGCACACCAACCGCACCACCGCCAACAATCACAATAGACTTTGCGTTCTTGATGCCCTGCTGATAAGACCTAAAGTACTCAACAGAAGGTTTCTTCTCATCATGCTGCATATTACTGGGCGCCTGGAGTCGTGTTCCCGATGTAACGACTGCGTACTCGAAAGGAATTTCCGTTGAGCCCTGCCATGGTCTGTCGAGGGTGAGTTGGTTCTTCTGGAGAGATACTGCACGGGCGCGGACGATGGTGTGATTGGGGGCGTTGGGGAGGGAGGAGAAGAAGCCGGTGTAGGGGATGAAGGCTTTGTGTTCGTGGTCTGGCACGATGGCGAATCGGGGCTGAGAGGGTTAGTTTGAGTAGGACAAGGTTTGGGATGGACTTACGAAGGCGAAGAGATGGTGGAAATGGCTGTGAGGTTCTATTAAGAGGACCTACGATATGTTAGCCATTGACTCTTGAGGAGCGACGTGGTGCTCATACACGGTGAGTAACTGGTAGAAGCGTAGCCAGTTCTTTCACAGCAGCCTAGATTATGTTAGTCAAACTCATCACCTTTCTAGAATAGACTTACAAGCCCAACATACGAGCCGCCAATGACAATAACGTTCTTCAAACCTGCAGTCATGATGTCTCTATCTCTATAGTTTGAACGATTAAGAAAAATAAGAAATTGGACACGAAAATGAAAGACATCTCGGCTCTTTTTATCGACGCCATCTTATCAATCTACGGGGTCCCCGCCTCCGGATGTACGCTTTGCCGGTTATCCGAATTTAATTCCGAAATCGGCTTTTTTCATCGGCATTTTAGGGGTTCTTGCACCAAAAACGCGAGAGCACGAGTCAGCGCTAGAGAAAAGCCATGATTTTAGTACGCGGCTTGGAAATACGGCTTTTGGACCTGCATGTGAAGGTGACGAGTTACTCAATTTGGATGGGGTTTCTTGGCAGGCATGGGATCTTGGATGTGACAATAGGAGTCATACGGGTATATTATTCGGCCGAGTCTAGCTTGGGTTACTGAATTCTATAGAGAGATCTTCATAAGAAAGATCGGTGAGGTGCTGGATTGTGGGATGCTGATGGATGACTTGTAACGCGCGGCTCGGCTCGGCTCGGCGCTTAATAATCTTCAGCGGGATGAGATGACGAAGCGGATGACTAGGGTAGCGTAATAACACTCAGGTCTAGGCATTGGATATTCGTAGTAGCGTGACATTGAAGCGTAAGCTATTATTCCTAGTCCTTAGTGACTCACGCAGCCTGATGATCGCTCTCTCTTGAGGATGTGTCTTCACAATTGGTGAGTGAGTGCTCCGCTTTGATCTCCAGATTGAAGGTGTTAAAGTGGGTCCTGTCCTCGACAGGATGACTGATGCAGCCAGCAGTATAATGGCTTTCTACCAAGGTATGACAATATGTCGAATAAAATCCTCATCTTCAGGTAAACGTTTGACCAGGGCCATAATAGAACTACATATGTGTAGACAAAGTCAGAAGTTCAAAACTAGGCCGACGTAAGTCGACGTTTTTCTCATCATGACTTTGAGCTTCAACGACGAGTCTGAACATATCATTCGCTCCGCGAGAATCCTAATACAAGCTGGAGGCAGAAGACTTCTGAAAGCTAGCTGCAGTACACGGGTATGCCGAAGGGATAGTTCGTCTTTACCATTTCTTTACTATTGACTCCTACGGTCAGGCTTAAGATGTAGAGGAACATGGTAGCCAGTGAGTGATGATATACCTTCAGCGATTAGATATATGGGTTTCCTTGCGCTCTTTTATTCTGAGTATTGAAGATTTTGCCTGAATGAATCTATAGTTCGACAACTCATTCGAAAAGAATATCTGTCTGAAGGATACCTCCCACCTAGCCGCTTGACACCTTGACGCAAACTAGTTCTCGATCATGGAGGACATCTTCGTCAAATACTCCCTCCCGCCCTCAACGATCCTTCTATTCAAAACAACAAGGTCATCCTTCTCACCCCCCTCAACAGCCAAACACGTAAAAAACGCACCCAACTCTTCATTCCTGATAACATAATCATCACCCAGCAACACCTGGGCCAAATACCCAGGCACTCTCATCCTCTGGGTAATTACGCCTCCAGGCCTTAACATCCAAGCCTTCCAAACATCTGCATGCTCTTTCGCAATGTCTAGTGAGCGAATCTCATACAAGCCCTGAATCTGTCAGTATTGCTGAGATAAAATGGGAGGGAGACGTACTTTGAGTTTGCGAGGGTAGTCATTCACCCATAACTTTGCATCTTGTTCTTGAACAACCCACTTCCCACTGAGATGAATGAATCGGAATGGCTCTCGTTTAGGCTGTTTCTCTAAAAGAGTTGCGAAGGCAGTTTGGAAAGCGAGGGGGTATTCCATATCGACATTCACGTTTCCTCTATACGACCCCATGGCACTATTATCATCAGCCCAAACCTCTCTCACAGTAGCCATACAACGTACCAAATCATAGCAGCAGCATCAACATGCGGTAGGAGAATATCGTCAGACCATTTCAAAAAGTCTTTTATCATGACGGCTTGGAGTTTGGGATGATCTGACGGGAGGGCGCGACGCACGAATGCGACTACGGATGTGATCTTTGGATGGGAGAGACATTGGCGGAGGGCTTCGCTGCCGATGGAGCCTGATGCCCCGAGGAAGAGGACTTTCATGATTAATTGCGAGTATTCTGTTGAAGTTTGGGTTGTGAGAGGATAATGAGGCTCAAGCGACATTTATAAAGGGAGTGGGTAGACGTTTCTGGAAATGCTGGTTGCGGACTTTCAAGGATGTCGATCCTAAAGTCCGCTGGCGTTGATCAGCCATCTGTCTTGGCGCGTTTAATTACTTATATGTGCAGTTGGTAACGATAAGGAATGCAAGAGTGCTAGTTTTAAAAGCTTGGCTTATGGTTTGGCTTATTTTGCAGGCCGATACGCTATACGATAATGTGGCGGGCTGGTGTCGTGGCTCACATCAGCCAAAGCCTTCCTTTGCGTGTCATTGTGTTGAGACGCCATTATTTAATAATGGTATCGGATGGCCTAATAAACACTGGCATATTGTTTGACACGAAATAACAATGTTCAACTTGACATTTCAGCAGTTGCGGTGTTGTTAGGCAATCAATCGCTCTGCGCGTCTTCAAGGTCGCCAGGTGAATACCGGGTAGGTTACTCCTCAATGACAGTTGACTCACTGAACTGGCCCGGTCTTCAATGAAGGCTACCTAGCTATTGACTTAAGAATAAATGTCAATTGAGTTTCATCTTTGCATCATCTCCTGTATCGATTGTATCATCTGAATACTCGTCCGACGTGAGCGCAACATGATGGCCAAGAAAAAGCCCGACCCTCCGTTCAACTCATCAGACCTCATGCTCACCCGCGCCCAAGCAAGTGACATACCCTCAATTCAAGCCATGGTCAACGCAGCATACGAGAAATACATACCCCGAATTGGCAAACCGCCAGCTCCAATGACAGCAGACTATGCATCTCTGTTCACAACCCACGACGTCTTCATCTTGCGCACCACTCAATTCCCCGTGGGCGCGCTCGTTCTCCGCCACGAACCAGACTCTGACGCCATAAAGATCGAGAACTTGGTGGTCGACCCAAGCGCGCAAGGTCGTGGCTACGGAAAGGTATTGATGTGCTATGCAGAAGACTTGGCGAGGTCGCGAGGTTGCAATGCGTTGGAGCTGTACACGAATGTCAAGATGTTTGAGAACCTGGGGTTATATCTTAAGATGGGGTTCGTGGAGACTGGGCGACGAGAAGAGGATGGCTTTGAACGTGTGTATTTCCGAAAAGATTTGGAAAGATATGAATAAGATAGCTTTTATTTATTGCGATGCATAATTGATCGTCATGTACAGATGGCGACGCGCTGAAGAAACCCGCTCCATCGCGTGCGCCAATTCATCGCCACTCTAACGCGACCATCCCCATCACCAAACAATGGTACTTTATACATAATTCCACCGGGTATCTCCATCATGCAAATGACCCCTTCAACCTCTCAAAGCTAAAATTCCATACCTCCGCCCTTCGCGGCCCATCACTCGACTCAACCAGCCCAACGTGCTGCAAAACACTCGGATCAAGCGCCCACTTGCTCAACCCATTATCCCGCGCGTAATCCTCCATGATCATATCCCCCGGGAACTGAAACGGCGGCTCGCGCAGAAAATCCTGCAGATTCTGCAGGTGATGGTTCGGAAACACCAGGCCTTGCGCACAGCACCCGTAGCGTGGCATTTCGCGCACCGTGGGGGAGCGTGTGAATAGTCGGTGGAGGGTTATGCGGCCTGTTACGAAGGCGAGCGCTAAGCAGGCGGGGATCCAGAGGCCGAGGAGCAGAGCGACGGTTTGCGCAAAGTCTTTGGTTGCGAAGGACCCGGCGTGGCGACGCTGTCTGCAGCGTAGGGCGAGGAGAAGACAGGCTATTAAGGCGGTGTAGCCTAGGATAACGACTTTGAGATAGTCAAAGATCTCTTCGTTGTTCCAGCCCATGAAGATCTCGGAGTAGAAGAGGCGTAGGTACATCCAGTCTTGGTGCGCATCGGTCGCTTTTTGTTCAACCTCGATGACACCCTTTTTGAACCGTGTGAACCAATCGGGCGTGGCTATTATATCGTCTTCGATGAGGGCGAAATACGTCGGGTCGCGTCGTCGACACGCTTCGAAGAGGACGGAGTGGTCGAGTCGTATGTTCTCCACGCGATCGTCGCTACGTCCCATACCGCGAACATCGTGAGGAAGAACCTTGTAATTGAGCTTCGACTCAGTCTTGGAGTCGTTGGAATACACTAGCACATCATCCGCCAGCCCAAACAACCAATCCTTTCCGTAAGCGAAATGCTTCGTTGGATCTTTATCGGCCAGCAGTACAACAATGTGAATCTGATTCCGCTCATTCGGCGTCAACGTATCGACAAGACTCCCCACGGTATGCGCCAAAAACCCCGACGTCGTGCGATTGATGCTCGGAATACCGATGCACAAGAACTCATTCCCGACTTGTACTTCAGTGCGCTGCTTGTGCGCGACGGGAAAGATCTCGCGCTCGAGGTACTCGTCGACTTGTTTCTCGCGGACGGCAGAGTAGCGACGGTCAAAGGCGATGCGGGACTTGTAGAAGAAGGAGGACGGGTCATCGTAGGAGTTGTGGTAGGACCAGATCAGGGCGGTGAACCACATCAGCCAGAAGCCGATGTTTGCGTGGGAAGGGCGCATGGCGTCATGTCGCGTGCGGGTTGAGGAGAGATGTTGGAGAGAGAAGTGATTGAGGAATTGGATTTGGGGAGTGGCCGCTGGGGTTACAGTGGCTACCCCGCTATACCGGAGACAAGCAGGGCGTTGATTGGTGGGCCCCTTATTGGCGACGCTAAGCCTTACGCTTTGATTGGTGATATCATTACACGTGCTGAATCCTTCAGGAGGCATCCGAGGCGCAGCTTTTGCCGAGAAATTCAGGAACAGTTGGTCAGTGAGGAGCGATTGGGAAAATCGGAGTCTGGGAGATATCGGCGTCTGTAGTGAATTAATATCAGTAGCAGTACAGTTGGATACAGCTGAGAATGACCTCGTGGTGTACGTGTCGCGCATTAACAAGCCCTGGGCCAGTGTATTAGTCGTGATTATCTCAACCCTGAGTATGAGTAGGACACCATGCTCTCTGTGACAAAGGATGTTCTTGGAAACAGGCCAATTGACTGGTTCTCTGCTCAATATGATGAGTTTCTGCTAATTGCAGTCGATACGAGAGTGACACAGAAAATGACAGTGAGTTGTATCATAACATGTGAAACTACCATTTGACTGCCTTTAATCCATGCATCTAGATAGAGGTAGACTCTGCACCCTAAAGTGATAATGAAGAGAACATATTACACTTAATCGAGGCATGTAATATTTTTGAACATACCGTTTGTTACCACGGATGAGGACGCTTGAATAAGTCATGGTAGCAGCTCCTGGTTCTTGTAATTACAAAAGGTGATCTAGTTCAACATGTAGGCTACTGGCGCGGCAAGTGATATTGGGACCTGTCGGTGACTTCTGCGATGCCCGTCATGTCTATGCCCGGACCCGGACGGCTGAACAAATGCAGGGGAACTCGAAGTGAATGGTTTGCAGATCAAGCATACACTGACAAAGACTTCTTCCGCGGGCAGTGACGTGAGCCTACTGACCTTTCTACTGTGACAGAAGTTCAAATTGGCCGTGACAATACTCAACGCCGAGGCGATGATTCAAGTGCCAGCAATGTTCATTATAGATATAAACTAACAGCCGACCCGAATTCAGCTAGAGAGTCACACTTCGGCAACTACGCAATACAAATATCATCTCACTCCAGATTCACAGCAACATCCAAGATCCAGCAGCTATATAAACTCTTCGCCGCGCGGTACTTGAACCTGAAGCCAAACTCCATCTCAGCGAAGCCTGCAACTCAAACTAAGGAATACCGCCAGAAAGCCAACAGCAACATCATCAAGTTCCATATTCTTTCATTTTGAAGCTCTTGATATAAGAATTGCAGATTATCAAGTCAGGAAAATGGCCAACCAAACATGCGCATGCACCATCTGCAATACCTGCACGAACGTTGTTCAACAGACTAAGAAGAAGTTATGCGAGGCATGTCTTGGAGGAACGCATAATGCTCAGTAATGGGGGAAGGTCATTATAGTCACAGAAAGCAAACTGTGAGAAAGGAATTGCAAATCCATATCGTATTAGGGAGAGTCGCTTCACGCTAGTGAGAATTTCGTTTCTGGGAACGTTATCTTGAGACACTCAGATCCTTTGTTCGAAGCCCTTTTAGTTGACTGAACTGTGCCGATGTTCATAGTGAAGCATGATGGCCAACGAATCGTGAACAGTCTCGTGTGAACAAAAAATGAGCAACGCGAGCCTGTTCAAGCATCAGTGAGAGTAGAAAACCAACACTGGCACAGGACGTACTAGATGTTTCGCTGCTCCCACTGGGATTGAACAACGACAACCGACTTCCCATTTCACTGTGTCACTGGCAGATCGCAGACTCTATAACAGGATATATATGCTAGCTTTACACTGAATACAAGTCTGCAAACTCAAAAGACACATTGAAGCACAAAGCCAAGCATCTTGCACATCTCAACAACTCACCACACTCAGATCACCATGTCTCAGACCAGCTCAGTCTCAAGCACGCCTTCCAGTGACGCTACGCCTAGAGAACCAACAGTATCTATCGACACTTCGAACGGTATCAACAGTCCCAAGCAGCATGCTAATAAAGTGTGTCGGTGCGCCTGCGTTTGCCAGGTGGTTTGCCGCTCCCATGACTATTACTGCGATCCATGCCTTGAAGCAAGACACGACTACGTCCCTCCTTGGCTTGATGAGTCCAGCTAGGCGTAACAGAGCGAGAAAGCCTGAGGTTGAGAAGAGGATACAAACGTGAACTTGGCCAAGAGCACCGTCAGCTTAGTCTAGAGTTCTTATTCTCATCACTTAGGATAGTGGTCCTGGGTTTGCTTGCTGTCCCAGCTAGGGAAACGAAGCTGTCGAAAGCTCTACACTAGCATCTAGATATTAAAGAGAAGAAACATTAAAATATTGCTTGTTCCTTGTGACATCACTTTTAGGCTTACCAGTACGGCGATCAGAACTACTTCCCGACACATCATTTCCCTTCCATCCACGGGAATACTTTAATACTTGCCAAGGTGGCCTCGGCCCGCATGGCACCATCAATCCCCTAAAACGTCCAGACCTAATCCCAATCTACTGTAGAATAACTGACGCTTCCATCTTAGCGCCACAGTTGGCATGTTGCCAAGAAAGGTAAGACACGAAGAAATGCCAGGACCAAACTCAAAGACAAGCCATTTTATTGCCGAAGACCCGTTTGGCGCTATTATAAGCAGTCACATTGCTCTTGTGCGCGATTTCCTTCTTGTAACAGTCGAAATGCTGTTGGAGTGCCAGTAGAGGCGTGCCATCGCGATGAAGAATCCAGAGGCAAAGGATATTCTTGTAAGGTCTGTGCGTTTACGAGAGGGACTGGTGCTAATGGCCATAGCTGTCTCAAATACTTGTCATCATAGCAACGATCCTCGTCATCGCGCGTCTCAATCTCCGTCTCCGAATACAAAAGCGAAAACTACTACTCAGCGATATCTTTATGGTGGCAGCGTGGATATCGGGCGTCATCACAGCTGCGTTTTCGCCCGCGTTTGCGGTCCTTCATGCATTTGATCCGAGTGTTCATACGACGTTGGAGGGCTATCATGGAGGATCTGCCAATTTGGTGTTGATACTGAAGGTGAGTAGAGGAACCGGGATGATTGACGTAGCTAACGTGCTGTAGTTGCTGTTCGCATCGAGCTTTCCATTTTATACGACGCTATACTTGTGCAAAGCTGCACTTCTTGCTGTTTATCTTCAAGTCTTTCCTGAATTTATGGTCAAGAGGCGGAGATTCCTTTGGGCGACGATTTGGTTTGTTGGTGTCAGCTACGTTATCACCGTTGTGATACTATTTTGTATTTGTCTCCCCATAAGCCGAAGCTGGTATGATCGTCAATTTCATTGTTGTTTCACGGAGCTCATACTTCTACAGGGACCTCAGGCCTTCGAAGACATGTCCAAAGTGGACTTATGCTGTCACATTTCACGTTGGCTGGGGACTGTCATTCTTGGGGGATTTACTAGGTGAGTTGGTCTTCAAACTGATAGAGCGGTATCTAACAGGATCAGTGTTCATTATACCGTGGTTGATTGTACCGGCGCTAAACGTTAGAAGAACCTTGAGGCTCGGTATATACTTCACGTTCCTGCTCGGCACCGTCAACATGGCCGTCAGTCTTGTCCGCTTCGTCATGATCTGGAAGGCTGGAGCCGACTCGAGTATATCACTCAGTACAATTGGTACAGCCCTCCCAGACTATTAGCCTTAATTGATACTGACTACATTGTAGTACTTTGGAGTGCTCTAGATGTCAACATAGGCCTCGTCGTCGCTTGTCTCCCGTCGCTGCGCCCATACTTCGGATCACGAACCCAGTCCCAGGAACAAAGTCGAGAGAGCAACAGCTGGGATTCTACGAAGAAACACTCTGGGTTTGGTAACCGGACGATATGCTTTCACTCTAAGAAGCGTGATAGCGAGGCATGGCCATCATCATCCGGCAGCCGTGCTAGATACTCGTCGATGGACCAGACAGTCGTTGGATCGTGGGATGATACGAATGGATCAAAGGATGCGAATGATGTCGAGCTGAGAGTTCTGCCAGGAGCGAGAACGAGGGACGCAAAGTATGGTAGATAGAGGCACGGATAATGAGTGGAAAACATCGCTGATCACTGATGATTCACTGAGCGTGGAAAGTAGTTCACGATATGTAATATTGATCAGATCAAAGTCATGTACTAGAGAATGACAAGACATGACCACAAAGGAGAAATGCCCCGCGTTAAAAAGTAAAGCCCCCATCAGTTTACACCAAACCACAGACCTTGTCATAGTTTTCGCATCCACAATCTCTGTCGCATGATCCCTCAACCATGCCCTAGAGATATTCTAATCTCGTCTTTCCAAGACCAATAAGCCTTCATAGGCAGACTTACTTAGTCTGGACATAGATGGAAGAAGATCCACTGCTCTGGTATCCCTCGGTAGCCAGGATCTGGTAATAGTGGTTTCCAAGTCTCATACCAGCCGACGCCCAAGCATTGAAGATAGTCTGCATGTTGACAGCGCCGCTGCTGCGCTTGTTGCGGCGGATGGCCCAGTACTGGTTGAAGGTCTGTTGGCCGTCGATAGAGGGCTGGTTGTAGCGGGTGGTCTGGTAGAGATCGTAGGTGTCGCCGTCGTTGTAGACGGTGCCCTTGTGCTGGCCAGCAGAGCCGGGGTTGTAAGTGCCGTAGTTCTCGATGACCTAGATATTGTTAATTGAGTGTTGACGAGGAAATGGGGTACGTACGTAGTACTCGACGAGAGGGCTGCGAGTCCAGCCGTAAACGCAGAGGTAGCCGTTACCCTGAGGGCTGAAAGAACCAGCATAGTTGATAGTTCTAGTCTATTATCAGCACACCAAATCATACATCCAAAGCATGTTCAACTTGCCGGCCAGTACCAGGGTTCCAGCCCTTTCCACCAACAAAGTTACCGGTGTTACGCCAATCAACCTGGTAGTGACTTCCCTCACCCATGCGGTAGTTTGCATAACCGCCGCCATCAGACCACCAAGAGTAGAAGTATCCGTTGTGGTAACCCTCAGAGTTACCGGTGACTTGACGGGCTTCGAGGACGGAGGTGGAGTTGCCGTCGTCTTGCTCGTCGAGGAAGTCAAAGGGACGAGCGAGAGCTCCGGTGAGTGCCGAGGCGGCGAGGAGGAGAGACTTGAAGGAGACCATGATGTCTTGAGGTTGGTTGGATTGCTGGAGTGTAGATTGAAGAACCCTGAGGAGCTGGAGAGTTAACTTAGTTGGCGAGCTGATGAACCTTTATATACGGTTGAGCACGGCTTCATTTCGCCTGTCATAAGTCGATGCCAAGCTTCTTACTGCTTAATACTAATATCATCAGGCTCTTTAACTCTCTAGCTTGGTGCCCTACCTCGGAACCTGGCTCTCCGTGACTAGCAAAAGCAACTCCTTTGCAAACATCTTGGAAATCTCAGCCTCTTGTTCCCCACTCGCATGAAGGCCAAGACGGTAAACACTGGAGCCAAGACGGTAAGGACTCAGGTGGCCAATGACAGCCTAAGAACCCCTTATGGCCAAGAATGAGCCTGTGATGCGATTGGTAGGTCACTCCCATAAGAACTCGTGCTATGTTTCCTCCACATTCTTGGATCGGTGGCATCCATCTTCTGTATTCCGGCTAAAGTCAAATACTCCAATTCCTCATGTCCGTGGCTTGAGATCGTGACTCGGGATGCCAGCGGCTTATTGCGGGGAGCGGGGATGATGGGGAAGAGTGAGTGCACGTGGCAGACATGAAATATTAGGCTGCTATGCCGAAGGATAAACATCCATGCCAAGATTTCTTTGAGGAACGGGTAAGAAAAGCAGGATAACTTGGTGGTGCAATGGGACCACTTCTATCAGCATGCTTTCCCTGATGTGTATCCAGGATGTCAGTACTGAGAGCCGAATGTATTGCCGGGATGCCCAGAACATGGCTTGATGGAGTGATTGTGCTTGGCATGGCCTGCTCTCTCCTTGACGGGTAAAAGAGAAGCTTTGAGGCCCTTAAAACTTCTTAACTGTGTGCCAATTAACTTCAGACTTGACCGCTCTGAAGCATTCACTTCTTCTTTCTTATCTGGTGAGTAATGCTCCAATATCACCCATAAGCTATTGCTCGCTAATCAAGCCGATCTTCAGATCGAAGTAGCATTATCTAATGAAACAGGGCGTCGACAAACGTCAACAAAGGTTAAATTTTAAACTCACGACGCTTCATCCCGTCGGGTCAATCCGGCTCAGCATACTTGACCCGAAGTAAGCTGGGCTCTTCGGATCATATGCACGATCCATGCATGCCGCATTTTGGCTAAAGTCCATGATGCACAAGATTTCTGTTTAACCTCGGGTCGTTACCATGATCGGTAAAAGATCGACATCTGTAATATTCCCTATTAAGGTTGCGAATCTTCATGTTTGGCTTTTTAGGCTAATGGCCGGGTAAGTTGGTGGGAGGATATAAGTGCCGTAGTATAAGGATAACGTGTTTCATATGTAGTGCTTAGATTAGCGAGGGCGATACTCCACTCTCTGGAAGGTGGTCTTGCGTTGCTGATGAATCAATGCAAGAGGGTGAATAAGGTTGAATAGACGATACACTTGACTAGCAGGACCATTATGACAAAGACGCAGATTTGAGATCTGAGCATTGTTCTGGATGTAAGTCAGCAGTTGCTAGGATCATCCTTTCGTGTGCACATGTATGACATCCCAATCGTTACTAGAGCGTTTGACAGGCTCAATCTTCAACTTCTCAATTCCAGTTTCAGCCACAACAAAAGATTTAGATGTTAATCATAGCCTCTCTGTCTTGCTATCACGTCCGGTTAAATCTGGATAAGGTCGAATAGACATACCATGTACGACACTGAGACGTCAGCCATCTTACCACTTCCCTGACAAAGACACATATCTCTCTGGGCGGCTAAACGTTTTACGATATAATCTAAGCTCAGATAAGATGTAATAATAGGGAGTGACATCTCCGTTGATCCTAGTAGGTCTACATTCACGAAGTGTTGTATCGCCTCCAGTGCTGATCTTGAGACATCGGGACTATAGCGCGCTTGCCCCGTTCTACAGTGCCACAAATCTGTTTATATTCAAAGGTTTGGGAATGACCGTGCATCTACATGTAATCGGCGCCATGTTACCTCACCAACGTTATGAGCTTTACACGGGTCCTCAATAGGTTGCGGACAGTCCAGGCAGATGCAAGAAAGGATAGCCTACGCTGAGTCTCTAAACATTACGGAGGGGTCAGGTGCCTTTGCTTTTGCGTATGGCATGCTACAACATCGGAGGTATGCAAGGATCTCAGCTCGGGGTATATAACACATAATCCAAAGCGCCTGAGCCACGATATGCCCTATTTAACATATGTCACTGGTAGCCCCACTGACGCGATAACAGTGTGACCCTCGGACTCCTGTAAATGAAGGCAATTGTCCTCACTCAAGATTCCTCTAGGTTACATTGTTCCATCCCGGAAGATTGTTTAAGGAACTCTCTCGCTAATTCAGACTCCTGTTTGAAGTATGCGTCGGCATCTCGGCTTGGCTTGAACACTTCGGATCGGACAATCTTGTTTACATGTTAGTCAAAATTATATCCTACTGAAAGGTGTCTTACCTGTTCAGTTGGGTACTCATGGATGTCGAGCTTAATTACTGGATCCTTTGGGTAAAAGTTGAGAATATGATTGCCGGCAATAGTCTTCATGACTTCATCGTAGCGTTCGAGGTCATCGGCGTGGATCGCATCTCGAGCAGTAAGAAGGGCCATTGCCGCAAAAGGGAGGATGGCGATGTTCACGATAACGGAGTAAAGCATCATATGGCTTAAGGTTGAACTTCAATCCGTAGAAGGGATGCAGAGAGAACAAGGTCATTATCCCCCATTTTAAAGCGATTAGCCTGCTCTGTTGAAAGCCTCGGCTTCCGGGACGTATTTACTCCGACTCGCGCCATAAATAACGCAGCCCTGAGACATGTGTTCAGCTCTCCTGTCTCCTCTTTCAAAGGGCCAGAGAGGTGTTCCATCGTCATTACTCAATCACGAAAGGTACCGTATCTACGTCATTTAGAGTCAAGAACAGGATGAATCTGGTGCCTAGAAGGGGTCCGAGCCATAAGAGTCATACGACTTTTATGTGAAGCGTTGTTGGTTGTCGAGAAGACAGTTCTTGAAGTTTACGAAGGGAGACATCCGATTGGCCAGAACATGTTATCTTGTTTGTTGGTTGCTAATTTAAGACGGCCTTTCGGCAACAGCGAGACATGCCTAGCTCTAATTGAAACGGCAGTCATCACGCTTTCTGGTTCTGGCTATGAGCAAAAGAAGATTTCGATTTCTTTCGCCTGAGAATATGGTATAACAGATGCTCACTGTCTAGGAATGATCAAGAGCACTTTTTACCAGTATAATGGCTTGATGTATCTGGTGGAAATTTTAACCTTTGATTATCAATCGATCAATCAACGAGTAATAAGATATAGTCAACAGAAATCAGAAAAAATCTGCTTATCCATTTTAAAAGGAGGTGAATTACTGGTAGTGGACTTACCTTCTGTTGCAACGCGATTTTATCGCGAGATGTACAGGGTATGTTGTGAGATAAGATAAGATAAGGCCCATGACGTCGTTGTGCGGATAACACGGCATACCATCCGTGAACTCAACATTTCCTGCTCTGTCAGGAGACGCGTCTCCCCCGTTCCCCTCTCCAAAAGAACTGCTTCCATTAATCGCGAGATGTCTTCAACAAGTGTCGAGCACGCGGGCGACTCGCTCGAAGAACAGCCGCTTTTACGTCGGGGCAAGAGAAGACTTCCGTCCTTGAACATCCAGCATTGGCATTCCCATCCCTTCAAAGGCGATCCATGGAGCGTGAGAAGTACGAAGCAGAAGACTGCGCAATTTCTTTCATCGAAGGCTGGGCATTACTCTGTCCTGACGCTGGTGTCGCTTGATGTTCTTAGCATGATCGCTGGTGAGTAGATCAGGTATGTTGATGAGCGAAAAGCTGACATCGGTAGACTTCATTCTCAATCTGTTCAAATGTGAGCAAGGAAAGAAGGGCTCAGATTGGGATTTGGCGTTGGAGATACTTGGTTCAGTCAGTCTGGTCTTCTCATGCCTCTTCGTCGTCGAACTCATCGCCTCCGTCTGGGCATTCGGCTGGAAGTCAGTCCAGTTCCCCTCCCAGCCATGTTGTATAGACTGACATTCCTAGATACTTCAACTCGTGGTTCCACTGCTTCGACGCCTTCATCGTCATCGCAGGCTTCGTCACAGATGTCGCACTCCGCGGTATTATCGAGGAGGTCGCTTCTCTGATTGTCGTCATGCGACTTTGGCGAGTCGTAAAGATTATCGAAGAACTTGGTGTTGGAGCTCAAGAACAGACGGAGGAGTTGAATGTGAAACTGGAGAAGTTTGAGAGCGAGAATGAGGATCTGAGAAGTGAGATCTCACGGCTGAAAGGAGCCATGAGGAAAGCGGGTCTGGACCAGCAGGATATCGGGGGTGTTGGGAGCTGATATTGAGACCTTCAGCGAGAGAGATTAGGCTTTGGCAGCCTGATAGAAATACTAAGGGTAGATGCGATGGGTTTACCCAGACGGTGATAGTCTGCTGTTGGGAAGATCACCTAGTGAGTAGGCAAAGCAAGCAGGCATGGCTGCATTCTGAAATCGACTAGGGAAATGAGACAATAAGACATTACTGTATGTACGGAACTATTTCCCTCTTTTGTCCGATCCGGAAATACTACATGGAGAAGGTGTGGAGCTCCAGGTGATCAGTGTGCCTATTTCAGGCAATTTCTCCACTAGGAAGGTGTTTAACATGCTGAAAGATGTAATATCAATTTAGTTACTCCGTATTGTGTCAGGATTTAACTCATTGACCCTGAATTGCTCGGAAGGAATGTCCTACTTGAAATCTGGGGTAATGATATAGCCAGGCGGGTCGGATCGTTTCATGCATACCCGTCTTAAATACGAAGGCTTCACATGAAGCCAGTGTAACGTCGGGTAGCGGAAAAACTTTGTGTTTTCGCAAGAACTACTTTCCTAGGCATCAGCGACACGGAAATTCCCGCACTACAGCAGCTCGCCATCGTTGACTGGCCGCTCGGGGATCTTGGCATTCACCGGACATGCAGTGAGAACAAAGAGCTTATGTCAGAACGCCAGAAGGGTTCAAGTGTGATGAGAGGAACGATCTCATAGGGCCGGTGACTGCGCTAAACCGTCTACTCTCACCGGTTTTGATCCTAAAGTAAGCACCAGCGTTACACAACAACTTTATCCCATAATAATGATCATATTAGCCTAAGTCTGTAAGAATCCTTCCTCCAGAATAGCATAGCTTAAAAGTATCCCGTTCGTGATATTGCACCTGATATGTATCAGAATGCGCGCTAGATTGCTATGCTTCTTCCCAGCTTCTGGTAATTCAACAAGTCCGACGAGTTTCTCAGTTTATTTCTAAATCTTTGACTGATAACCTCGTCATATTCCTCAAAGACCTACGTTTTGGAGTGATCAGTCATCAGAATGACTCCCGAAGAAATCCAGGGCTACCTCCGAAGTCTCGTTGCCCCTCTGCGTAACGACATACCCACGCCTCTACTCCATCGACCCAGCGAGGTCGGGCTTCAGTACGAGGAAGTCTTCTTTCCAAGCGAAGACGGCATTCCTCTTGAGGCCTGGTATATCCCAAAACAAGGCTCAAACAAGCTTATCGTCGTCAATCACCCCCTCCGATGCAACCGGTCCGGATTCCCCGCTCATCTCGAGCCTTGGAAGTCCTTCCTCGGCGGCTCCATGACTGGCAATGATTTCGAACTTAATTTCATTCCCGACTTGAAGATATTGCACGACGCTGGTTATAATGTGCTCGCCTATGACATGCGCAATTTCGGGAACAGCGGGCAGGCCAACGGTGGCATTTCCGGCACTGGGCACTTCGAGTCCAGGGATGTGGTTGGCTCGCTGAACTATGTCCGTAGCCGAGAGGATACCAAAGACATGACTATCGGCCTGTTCAGTCGTTGTCTTGGCGGTATAGCGACCTTTATCGCCATTCACCGTCGGCCAGAGATATTCCAAGATGTCCGCTGTTTACTCGTACCCGAACCACTCTCGTATCGGCCTTTTGTCGAAAGGGCCCTCGAGATGGCTAGTCTTGACGACCACTTTGACGAGGTGAACAGATTGGTCAAGATTCAATCAAGCTTCGACATTGACGAGCTCTCTCCTATACCAATCATGGAGAGTGTTCGTATTCCAACGTTTATTTACTCTGTACGCAACGATATTCTGACAAAAGAGAGCGATGTACAAACGATGTATGACAGAATCCCTGTTGAAGATAAGCGATTGCATTGGGTTGACGGAACAGTTCGGATGAAGGGTTACACGTATTTCCAAGAGAACCCTCAGATGTTTATTGAGTGGTTGGCTCAACACATGACCTAATTCTTTTGGATCATACGAGACGTTGTGCGTAGGAGGGCACGGGTAACTACTCGGAACGGATTCTATGTTATATCTATACACTAAGATTCCATGGAACAAAGGGTATCAATCGCTTAGTCCAAGAAGTTACTTTGTGTTTATACGTTCGGTTTCCCATCTACTCAGACAATTGTAACCAACAATGAATCTCGACTTGATAAATAAATGACTGGCCGGAGCCGTGACGATGGTGATGAGGGCCTATGCGTGCAGAGTCACAAAAGGCTTCCGGTTTTGTTTCCTGCGTCGAGGGTCCGTTTGCTTCTCAACAATTGCTCCGCCCTCACCAATGCATCTTGCTTCCGTCTGACATGAACAGACGTTGGAGTTTACGCATAGTCTATCCATGTGTCGAGACTTTTGCCGATCCAATGTAATATCCACATATCCCTTTACGGCAATTTTCGCCGGCGGGGTGAAGATACTCTTTGGGGAACCTTGGACTTGACGGACAGAAGGCCGATTTAAACACAGATCTGAACGGACGCAACTTTCTTTCTTTCTTTTCTCACTTGCACTTTTGTCAGAACGAAAGAAAAGGAATAAAATGGTAATCATCAAGCGATTCCGAACAGTCTGGGGCGTCGAGTCTGGGAAGGACTTTGAGAACTGGATCCCATGGTTTCCTGATCTCAAGAAGCAGGGCTTCGGTAAGCTAATCTGAGAAAAGGTGAAGAAACGGTGATATTGATGTGGTGCAGCTGGTGTTGAAGTCGATATCACAGATCGTGATGACGACAACCTTCAGCAACTGCGACAAATCTTGGATGATGTTGGCCTAGAAGCCACTGTGCTGTAAGTTACTCATCACATATCTGCGACGATGGCTTACCCCCGTAAGACTACATACAGCATGGGCGGGCTATGTCGGAGGCCGGCCCAAAGATCTCACGCCAGATGTCCACCTCGATATCTACCGCCAGAACCTCGAGCGCGCAAAGATCTTGAAGCCTGTTAGGATCAACGCACAATCTGGAGGGTAAGTCTCGACATCTATTGAGCTCCATTCAAGTCTCACGAAAATAGCGATTACTGGACTCTCGATGAATCAGTCTACTTCTATCAGAAGACCATTGCTATCGACAAGGAGCTGGGTCTTACGGGACTCGTCAGCCACGAAACGCATCGCAACCGGTCTTTGTTCACGCCGTACGCGGCCAAGTACATTTTACCAAAGGTTCCAGAGTAAGTGCATGCATCAGGAGCAAAAGGCGTAGACTGACTTGTTACAAGACTTCGAGTGACAGCCGATGTATCTCACTGGGTTGTCGTATGCGAAAGACTTCTGGATCTTGGTGAGGAAGATAGAGAGATACTAGATCTGCTGATCCCAAGAGTAAGAACTTGTTTCATCAATAACCTTGCACAGTTACCAACATATATCTAGGTCACTCATATTCATGCACGTATGGGAACGACCCAGTCATCCCAATGTCCTGAGCCAGAAGATCCCGTGTTCAAAGAGGAGCGAGAGTTCTTCGAGAGGTTCTGGCTACGCATTGTAAAGGCCCGAAGCCAAGACAGCGATCTTATCACCTTTGTACCTGAGTATGGGTAGGTTGAACCTTCCAAGCCACGATATTAAGATTGTGCGTAGCTGACAAGTTTAGTCCATATCCTTATCACCCTCACGGAAGCGTCAGAACGCATGGTCAGGTCGCTGATAGTGAAGGCGCGAGATTGCAGAAGCTCTTCGAAGATAGCCTGAAGGAGTAGAAGATTACTAGAGGCACAGCACTGAGATAAGGGTGTTCATAGATACGGATGAAAGATTGGAGACCATAGAGGTAGATCCTATTGATATCAATTTGTCTCTACCACCCGCTCGCCCTAACCCATACGTCAACAATCTTTGTTGCATCACCTTCCGTAGAGTCAACCACAAGATACCAGCCATATAATGCTCCAGCAACGCAAGCATGGTTCGGGAATATGATGACATCCTGTCCAACCCCCAACGGAACCGGGGGCAAAGAGGATGCATCCTCGCCCTCAGCATGTTCCCATGCCGCAATCGAATGTTCTTGGCTGATTCTGTCAATGATCAGACGTCGTTTACCTCCAGACTGAGATTCGTAAGATGAAAGACTGATAACACCCCAGCCTTGATACGCTGCACATGGTTCGCGGCCAAGTCCAAGACATCCGACAGCGACCAATGCTTCCGGCTGTGATCGCTCTTTATCATTGTAGACACTGCAAACTTCAGCGACAATGGAGATAGCAATCTCGTCTTCGAAGGATCCCAGTTCTCGTCTCGAGTTGGTTGAGACTTGCTGCATGTCTAGAATTGAGTATACACCAGTGTGAAGCTCAAGCTTGGTCTGAAGTCCGCCAGGCTTGCCCGTTGTCACGGCCTGAATTGATTTGCGTAGAGACTCAGCTGCGGGCGACAGATCTCCCTGCGAAGTCACGAGGTTCTCGATAGCTGTGACCTGGGGAGAGGCTCCGACGCTGATAACTAGTTCCTTATCCTTGGTGAATAAATGAGCATGGGTATTGACCGCATCAAGACAGCCTTGTATCTCTCCCTCAAGGTTCGCCATCGCTTGCTCAGCCGTGCTATCTTTGTAGCTCAGACTGCTATGTGAGTACAGCCCGAGCAACGCAGCCTCGCCGTCAGCTTCAAGGTTCGCAAGTGCTTCAATCAGACCATTCTTGTTCATAGCAGTTGGCGGCAGTCCTGCGCGATGATACCCCGTGTCGACCTTCAAAAACACTCTGGCAGGAAACTTGGCATAATGCGAGAACGCTTTGACTGATTCAAGCTGCGATGGGTGGTCGATAAGAACAGAGATACTTCCCTAAGCCAAGTGCTGCCAACCTTGAGATCTGCGAGCGGGGTAGAGGAAGGCCGTAGAGAATATCAAGACGACGGCCTGCGTCTTTGTACTCTTTGAGAAGAGGCAGAAGGTGCTCGATCTCCGCTAGAGTTGATACAATGAGCTTGACATCGCCGCTTCCCTGCCCGACTTGGAGACGTGTTGCTTCTATGGTCTGAGCTTGTTAGCGCAAGCGTTTCATATGGATTGACTGTTTGTGACCTTGTGAGTCTTGACATGCGCTCGAAAGCCAAGACCAAGAGTTTCAACAGCCTTAAGCATGGATTGGCAATGACGGTTCACCCTAGCTCGGTCTAGTATGACCGCAGGCTTAGGAACATCATGTATGCTTTTGCCGACGTAGAATTGTCGCAACTCCTCGATCGAAGGGGTTTGACGTTGAGGGATTGCCATTTTAGAGTTCAGACCAACTTGAAAATAGAAAAGGAAGTTAATAGTTCTCTACAGGAAGTTCATGAAGAAATACTGGTTGGAAACGAGGCTCACGGACTTGTTTTATGTCAGCAAAGTTGTCAGAGGGCGCGGCGGACTTAGAAATGTCCGCCTGTGGAGATGTGACGCTATTCCCGGAATGTAAGGTAGATTCCAGCATGAGCCAATAAACGATAATAAAGCATGGAAGCATTGAATTTGAGGCACCACTTGATATGACCATAAGGATAGAGAACTAGTATATGGTGCGGTTGCGAAATGGTGTGATAAAAGGTATTTTGTTAGTAGCCTCACATCTATATCCTGGCTCGGTGAAATCAGGCTCTGTACCTCTAAGTATTCTGCTTGCAAGTATTTAGCCAGCCTTACTGAAGCGCCATACTAGGCAAACAGGACAGCCCTTAGCAGAGTAGATAAACAGCTCCGTCGTCTGTCAGTTTATCTTGCCAGGATGTCACTGGCTGCAATGCAACGCAGCACTCACTGATTGGTTGGCCTGCGGCCTCTTGCCTAGCTGGGTTTAGCATTGCTGAGATTGCTGATGCTTGAGTTCAAAGCAGAATCTTTATCTATCTTTCTAAAACAGGATATTATGTAAAGCATGTTATGGAGTGATTAGATTTCATAGCCTTCGCTCAAATGTTCATATTCGATCACCGTGTGACTAGGCGGACGCTGGAGATCGGATTGGCAATCTCAGTCAGCCTTGTCTGACACAGCCACCGTACTTTGCATTAAATTCCCCTCTTTTCCCTGACCTTCAGCCGTCGCAGCCTTGAATAAACACAAACACGTATCCCAAGATTGCCGCAATGAACCAGCAAGAAGAGAGCTGCAAAAGGCATGATTTCATGGTTCTATCGGCCAGCGAGGCGTTTTTGAGAACCTGTCTGTCCTGCGGATTGGTTGAGGACGTTCAACTTTCACAACAAAAGCAACAGGTTGATCCGTGGGAAGGCTGGCTCAGAGCTGAAATTCAGCCGCTTTCATGGCCCCATTGTGTTCAATACTCTGATACCAGCGATGCCAGCCTTATGAAGACTGCGAGAGGAGATGGAGATGTCTATAGCTACCGTCCAAACGTGCAGACCTCGTTTCAGAACGAAGCTCAAAGAGAGGTGAGACACTCTTTACCCTTATAGATGAACAGCATGCTAAGCCATTTGAATAGAGAAACCCTTATGTCTACTCTGATCTGCCCAAAGGTTCCTGTATTCGACTACTGGAACTCTTACCCGGCAGTAGACTCGAGATACTCAGCGGCCGGCTTTTCGAGGTTTGGTGGGAGCAAGAAACATGTCCTCCATATTCTGCCCTGTCCTATACGTGGGCGGATGAAAATGGCGATACCTCACTTTCAAACCTCATATTTCTTGACGAAGGGCAGAAAGTCCTGCGTATCACACGAAACTGTGATCGAGCGTTACGAAGCCTTCGCCACAAGACCAAGTCAAAACTATTATGGGTCGATTCCATCTGTATCAACCAGTCATCTCCCTCCGAGAGGTCTCACCAGGTCGGCTTGATGAAGACCATATACTCCAAAGCAACCACTGTCCACTCTTATGTCGGAGAAACAGTGTGCGGAGATGACTTGACAGGTACAGAAGCTATGGCTTTGTTGAATGATCTTCAGATTAATGGAATTTTGAATATGCTATCTTCCAAAAAGACAAGCAATGTCTTTGTCCTCGACGAATTCTTTGCAAGGCCCTACTTTGCTCGGTTATGGGTCGTCCAAGAGCTTCTTCTCGCTCAGTCAATTACTATACATTGCGGAGAGATCTCACTCAAGGTGACCAACGAGTCCATATCCAAGCTGTATGAACACGGTGTCAAGGTTCCCTCGTGGGTTCGATTTGCTGGAAGGGCGAGGTCTAACGCAGAGCAAGCATCTTTGGACTTGCGAGATCTTCTTGCTGCAACAAGTGTCTGTCGTGTTACAGACCTACGCGACAAGATATTTGGGTTGCTAGGTCTGATTAGCAACGTTCAAGCTTCAGAGCTCAGCCCCGACTACGAATTGATGGTCCGTGAAGTTTACATTGGTGTCGCAGCATACCTCATACAAAAGACCCATTGTTGCGATCTCATTCAGCACACCAACCCCTACTGGGTTAAGGAATGGCTTGGAAAAGACCCCCAATTTTGCATAAATGACTATGGCATTCCCTCTTGGGTCCCTCTTTGGGATACAGATGTACCGCTGCAAACATCTCAAGGACTCTCCAGACATATGAAACAGATCGAATTGGACAGCAAACGCCTTTTTAGCGAGGAATCACTCGTCGACCGTTTTAAATTACTTACCATCGATGGCTGGTCTCATGACGAGAACTCAGAGTGCGATAAAGCAGTGAATTGCTGTAAAATGGTGGATTCCAAGTCAGGCTTTCTCAGGACCAGGATAGAGACGGTCTTACGGCTGAGCTCGCCATTTAAGCCTGTTCTTAGAACTCGTCGGGATCTCAACGGACTGAAGGACGGCGAGTATTCCACAAGGTTCTGGAACCTGAAGGGTGGTCTTAAACTTGTCATCAGGAGTTTTGCATGGGCATTGAAGTGTACGTTCCCCAACAACAATGTTAATCTGATCCGGGTCGAGGGGTGCAGTCGTTTATTCTTGGCACAACAAACTTCTGAGAGCCGAAAATATCGGCTCATCGGCTCGTGTGTTGCAGCCATAGTCTGCCAAACACAGGAACCCAGTCCCGCCGAGATCCTCAAGTCCAATGACCTACATCACTACCTACGATTCAAGCCTCTTACACTGGAAATGATTCACTTCATGGCAAAGTGGAGTAACCAAGTACTCGAGCTCGCAAGATCAGACCCAGAAGATAAGAAACACATTTTGCCAATCGAGGACCAAAGTAGCCACTTTGTCTCCGGAGACGAACCCGAGACATCCCAACCAAGTTGGAGAAGCTGGATCCCTTTCTTAACTCTAGAAACTAGGAAGATTGTGGAACATGATTTGGAACTACAGAAGCAATTGCCAAATCTAGTTCGCTTCTGGCACGAGGCCCATATCTTGTATACTACCGCTCGAGATTGGACCAGGAGTGCCTGGCAAGTCTCAAACCACGGTATTATGCTTTTGTATCGATTTCCCAACGATCTAATAAGGGTTCTGGAAGACCATCTTGGAAAGTCGCTCGCATTGGGAGAAGCGTTTGGGACGATCACGGGTAACAAGCCTAATTTCCAGACCCTGCATCCTCTTCAGCTGCTGCTCGATCTCCTAGCAAACCCCGGGGTGACATGGTCTGGAGATGAGCTCTTAGGTTATCCACGTGGATTGAAGGGGCTCTTTGAGGACTTTGACCGTCTTCTTCTAGCATTAGATGGAGATCAACTATTCCTAGATCAGGCTTTCCCACTTGACCTCAAAGATAAGCACCCTGAGTACAATAATATCATGGAAACTGTAGGATGGAAACCGGCACTAGAAGGGCTAGTAAGAAAGAATACGGAGGCAATGCATATATGTTTTATTTAGATACTAAATGGATATAGGATACTGGAAAGGCCATTAAATAACTGATTGATAAGTATATAACAGGTCAGTCTTCCAAGAAGTTGTTACATTCCCTCTGTCAGTCTAAACTCTTAGCCACAAGTCTTAACAGTAAAAAACATACATTGTATATTTTTAGATACTAGACAAGATATACTTTTCAGATCGCTGTATTAGCCTTTATATAGTATTACTGAAATCTGTCTTAGTGAGCTAGGCATAAAACAAAAGCTAGTTGGCTCTGGCGCGGCGATTGTGTTCGCTGGAACTATTCCAGCGCCTTTTTAATGTTTGAATCTCGGGAAACATCAGCCATCCTATTACTTCCTATTTAGTCATAATATCTAGGCGATATGTACTGAAAGATGCTAATATTCATAGAGCAACTGCTAGTTCTCAGAAGTGTAGAAGGTAGGTAGGTCTCAATGACGGGTTAGGAGACATTATCTCAATTGGCGCTAATAATTGAACATAGCGCTGATGTGATATTGATAAGCGAAATCTAGGCTGCAGTTTGTCTGTATCTGAGATTACTACCTCGATGTAGCTGACTTTGGCTTTGCTGACACATTCTCGGCCCATCGGCTGCATACCATCATATTCGACGATGCAAGACGTTTTTCCCCGTCGTTATTCTACCTAAGAAGCTGAAATATAAACTGAGAAAGGTTTAGAGGATTTCTCAAATACCTGCAGTATATATCGAGAGTTTATTAATTGAACTGTAGTATTGATCTCTCGGAATCTCGGCTCTCGGGGATGGTCTTCGTTCAGCCTTACCCGCCGGATCTCAGCATCCCCTCTGTAAGATCAGCACTAGCTCACTAGGTGGGGAGTAATTCTCGCAATTTCGGATAGCGTCAGCTGACAGATGACTCATAGAAATCCAAGATGAGCTACTAACGCCTGCGACTTCTCGATGCCAAAATGATGGCTCTGTCCTCGAGCGAAACGAGTGTTTCTTGGCGATGCAAATCGATGGGAGAGCAGGGATTACATAAAAGCAAGACAGGCTATGGTTTTGAACTTCTGAATCTGGGAATAGTGCATGAGGCTTCCGAGGCCTAGTGGGCACTAGCTCTTAGTGATCGTACTGGGGTCCGAGACCAAGAGACCGGTCTTACCTGGGTCCACCTCACGATGCTGACTATCGTAGCAAAAGGCTCAAACGCTTAAAGAGCGGTGACTTGAGCGGCAGGTCGGCACGGGCTAGCATAATCAGAACCGCCAAGCCAGCTTATCCTCCATTGCAATTCTCGAGGCCCCCAATAGTAAGCCTTTCCCAACCCTCTACTTTCACCTGGCACTTATCAATGGCTGGAAATGTTCATGACGCATATTAACTGTTCAAACAAGATGCATGAGAGCAAGCATTATCCGAAGAAAACCCAAGCGAGAGATATTTCAAGGCCGATGCGGCAACCATTGAGATTCTCGCCAAGTACTATTGGCCAACTTATAGGCAGCGTTCAACATTTGGGGTCTGTTTTCTCACTACGCCTCTCAAACTACGTCATAAACGGGCCAATCTGATCTCCGCAGCACTAAGATAATTATGTATCTACAGCGCTGCATTGACCCCTTTTCCTACCTTAGCTTGCCATCCCATGTGACGAAGCTTACGCGGATCACTTCCCAGTTCGGTCGTTACTCGGGCTGTCGGGTGATGATTGTCAGCGAGATCCGGTGTGAATGGGGTTCTTTGGTGAGACTTGGTATCCGACAACCGGGGAGCAGGGTTGTAGATCCTTTGGTCTGACCTGCATATGCTTAGCCTACGAGAACCTGGAATTCTTTGGAGGGATGGATATAAATCAGGTTGGGTCCGCCATGTGACAGAGGGACTCTTTGGCGTTTTCTCGAGTAGATTCATCTTCATCTTCTGCCCTAGAGAGTGACCAATCAATATGGCTACAACAAATGGAACGAACGGCAAGATGCCGCAAAAGACTCGTGAGGAGAGTAACCATCACATGGACTCCTCTATCTGGAACGATTTCAAGTTTAGACCCGATGATATCATCATCACTACCTACGCAAAGTCTGGCACCACCGTGAGCGAACCTCTCACTACGTTGTCACTTTTACTAACAATTTCACCAGTGGATGCAACAGATTGTATCCCAACTCATTCACCAAGGGGACCCGACTGTACCAGCAGGCGTCCTCTCACCCTGGGTTGACATTCGCATCGTCCCCAAAGAGGCCATGCTCGCACTAGTCGAGTCCCAAACTCACCGCCGCTTCCTCAAGACACATCTCCCTCTTGATGCTCTGGTCTGGAGCCCTCAAGCCAAATATATCTTCATCGCACGCGACGGTCGCGATATGGTATGGAGTATCCATCATCATATGTATCACGCCACAGATACCTTCTACAGCTTCTTCGAGAACACGGGTTATGAGGGTCAACTTCCTGTACGACCAAGCGAAAACCCCAAAGACATTTTTGATGAGCTTGTGAAGAACGATATGCCAAATACCCTTGGCTGGCCGTTCTGGAGTCATATCCGTGGATGGTGGGAGCATCGTGATCAGCCGAATCTTCTTCTTGTTCACTTCAATGATCTCAAGGCTGATCTTGAGGGAGGAATCAAGCGGATCGCTAAATTCTTGGAGATTCCTGATATGCCGGAGGACAAGTTTAAAGATGTTGTTGAGCATTCTACGTTTGATTGGATGAAGGAGCATGCGGAGTTGGCGGCGCCGCCTCAAGCTGAGGTTGCTTGGGCAAATGGTGCGAAGGACTTTGTATACAAGGGAACAAACTCGAGATGGAAGGATGTGCTTTCCGAGGGAGATTGCAAGACATATGACGAGAGAGCTAAGAAGGAGCTTGGTGAGGAGTGTGCAAACTGGCTGCAACACGGAAGTTGGCTGAAGTGATTAATATTCGTGAGAGGACATAATGAGAGGAGGTTCTAGACTCACCACGGTATCTAACACTTGTGAGACTACCTTCCGAGGGCTTAGGATATAGATATATGCATATTTATGTTTGGTATTGCTTTAATCGAGACATAAGGCTTTTGTTCTCTACTACTCCAGGTAGTGGTTCTGGGTAGCATTTTGGAGAAGTCAGTGTTTTATAAGAGGCAAATCGAGACTTTTGAATCTAGAAGTTTTCATCTAGTACTGTAAATCTTAAGTTTTAGTATCTATTCAAGTCCAAGAAGAACCCGCGCTCTGATAGACACAACAGCGCCACTGACCAAGATGACTTGCCTGCATACAATGGTAGCTCAGACACTATGGCAAGTTTCTAGAGTGATTCAAGAACAAGAGCTCTCATAAGTTCTTACAGGCTATAATTGCTACTCCTTTTGACTTTATGTCAGGGGTGAGAGCTCAATAATGAGGCTTGAAGAATAGTCTATCAAATTATGCAGGGGGAAGCCCCGTGATTACTCGCACCTAGCTAATAACAACTCCATTCACACAAAGAATAGTCATGTATTTCGTTGCGGTCTTCATTATTTCAGGAATTCATCTGCTCGTGATGGAGAATCCATTGTCAATCATGTCAGAGTTCAATCAACTGTTTCTATCATATCCAAGTAGCTTTATCTCGGCGTTTGCAGAAGGTCTGGCTCATTATTTCAGAGTGCAAGAATATCCTTTGGTCCCTAAGCATGTCTTTTCAAAGTCTCTTAACGAAGGTTTTCAATCAAGAGCGTACAGCATACAGGTTCTAGCTCCATGTTCGAGTTGATAAGAAGTCCTCGTGGCAGGTCTACGGTGATGTAAGGGAAAACGAAACCTAGTCACCTTCCAGGCGTCTAGATTACCAGAGTTAGCGTGGTGGCCAATAGAAGTTGAACTGAGCGGTGAAGCGGTTTCCTTGCGTATTACCATGAAGTAAAGCCCTTGCAGCTGTGCTCGGAGCATCGGGATTGAACCGCAAGTGAAATCCCGAACCGCAAGTGAAACATAAGCTTCGACCTTTAATAACAATAACCTTCATCACAGCGGTCAGAGTTTGACATATTGACGTACCTACGATCGGCTTTATGGTCTTCGAGGAATTCGACGACACTGTTCCATCCAGAGTGAATCGCAGCTTGCAATGCGTCTTCAAAACCCCCCCCTGAAGCGTTTACATCTGCCCCGTTCTCTACTAGATACATAACAATATCTAAAAATCCAGAGATACAGGCGATTTTAAGGGCAGAGTGAACTACCTTGGCAATGACATCAGCACCACTTTCCACTAGGTGCATAACAATATCCAAATGGCAACCGTACGAGGCAGCGCAGAGGGCCGTGCCAAGCAGCCCTCCTTGGGCATTAACATCAGCACCTTGTTCTATCAGATACCTAACAATGTCCATACGGCCATGTTGACAAGCAGCTTGAAGTGCTGAACAATCATCTGCTTTCTCGTTGACATTAGCACCATTCTCCACTAGATGCATAGCAATGCTCAAGTGGCCATGGCGGGAGGCAAGGTGAAGGGGATAACCGTTGACATCAGCACCATGCTCAATCAGAAGTTCCGTGATATCAAGGCGGCCAGTTTTACTGGCAATTGAAAGGGCATCGCTCCATGATCCTCGTCCGGCGTTTACATCAGCGCCTTGCTTGATCATAAGTGCAATAACATCTATATGGCCAGCTTCGACGGCACTGGCAAGCAGCCTTTGCCCTTCAACTTCGACGTTCACATCAGCACCTTCCTGAAGAAGAAGGGCAACGGTCTCCAAATGGCCAAAGTCGGAGGCAAAGCGGAGGGCAGGGCCAAGATTCCAGGCTGCGCTGTCGCCTTCGGCCGCTGAATCGATCAACATCTTGACGCAGTTTTGGTCGCCAGACCAGCTCGCATAAAACAGTTGATCTTGCTCTTCTTCGAAGTTCTCGTTCCAGCCCCATTGGTGAAGAGCGATGGTCCCAACAATGTTTTCCCAACGTTTAAAGATTGTGGGGTTCGAAAAGAGATCCATTGATAACTGTGTAAACATATGGAACCTTGAGTAGGGGCAGGAGGCATCTTGAATCCAATTCTCTGCAGCGAATGCTATGAAGTGGTATATCCTCAATAACTCGTTGTCAGGCAAGGACCAGTCTATTTCCAGGAAGTAGACAAGACATAATTCGGTGATCTGCAACCTAGCAATAGGTTCGGTGAGCAAACCGTCAAACTCGGAACTTGGGCAAGATGATAATATGAACTCCTTGACAGACGAATGAGCTAACTGTAGTACCAATATCGGATCATCGACAAGATGAAATGTATAGCGCAGGTGCGGTGGACGTTTATCAGATACTGCGACAAATAATGTCGAGCAAAGTGACGATATTTCAGCTGGAAGTGGCATACGCTCTTTCATGACAAAGCGTGAGCCTCGTGGTGCTGTCAGGTTTATCGCCAGAGCATCTACAGCCGCTTCAAGCTCCATTGGGATGTCCGAATATGCTAGGAACTGAAGAATGCGAATGACGTACTTCCTCCTGGTGCTTGCCAATTCGTTCAATAATCGGTAATATGTCTCGTGAAGGGTGGCTGGAAGTGAACAAAGAGTCATATTGGCCTCCTCTAAGTTGAGACAGCCTTTTAAGCGCTCCAATTGTAGAGCGACCCAACGAAATCTTCAAATCAATCATCAGCATGTACTAGTGATAGTGGAGACCTCGGGGAACCATACACTCCACCTGCCTTGGTAGTCAAGGCGTCAACGATGTGATCCAGTATTGACGTATCCCTGTTCCAGCGCGCAAAGCTTGGGGACTTGGTCACAACATCACGGATGTAACCAGAAATATCTCTGTCCACGTTGTCTGTATGGAGGGGGATGATACTGTTAGAGTTGGCCCATGTTTCGATGGAGGTCTTGATGTCGTGTTCCGGACGACTGGTAACGAGGAGATGGGTATTCACTAGTTCGATGCCAACGCTTTCTATCCAGGAAAATAGCTCGTGTCGCTGTGTGCTTCGGTTCTGATATTCATCCAAGGCGTCTATCACAATAAAGATCTCTCCCGCAAGTGACAGCATTTCACGTAATGTGGATTTCAGCTGATCTATATTTGGTTCACTCTTCCCACTACCACATTGCGAATAGAGTGAGGTGATTGGGTGCCGGGATGCTTGACAGCTGTAGTATAGTTGGCTGATCAAAGATGTGAGGATGGCCTCAAGAGACTGTTTTCGGCTGTCGGTGAATGTTATGTAGAAGTACAGCAGAGCGCTGTCACAAAGTTCAGGAAGGGAGTTTCGTATATCTTCGATGATAGTCGAGCTTATAATAGTCTTTCCTGTACCGGAATTTCCATTTAGCCAGAGAAAGGAATTGATTTGGGATTTCCAGGTGAAATACTGTGAGCTGTTTAACAACCACTGCCCGGTGCCGGAGTGCCATGCTTTGAGAGCCTTGTTGTGATCGACGGATGGATCAGCTGGATTGAGCCATCGCGATATAGCATCATCTTGGACATTGGACGAAAGAGATTTAATGTCACGATTGCTTTCCGTGGCTAACTGATGAATATCCTCAACCTTTTCATTTACTATTTCTTTCTATCAGCACCCGGAGATTATATCACATGCCTCATCACTCACTGTGCTTCAAAAGAGCTTTAATCCGTTCCCCCTTCTGTACGCTGCTCGGAGCTACCTGAAGCAGTAAGTCCTTAGCATAGGCGGCGGCAGCCATGGCCGCATACTCCTGCCACTCGTCGTTCTTGTGCGTATCAGAATAGTCACAGATCCCTCTGATGATCACGCATGGGAAATGATTCATAAGCCCTGCAGCTTCCATTTCAAAGCACAAGATATCATGCTTGTCTGCCAGCTTGTCGCGTAGAAGTGCATCCTTCATCAAAGAATTGCCTGATGCTATCAGCCCGCAATGAATGGCGGGATTGTTTTCGTCCTCTCCTCGTTGTTTTCGGAGCACCAGCTTGTCATCACTGCAGGACTCGCTGCAAGATACTCCCTCGCCTCCGCTATGAACGAAGTTCGATTCGTACAATCGGTCTGTGGATGCTTCGGGCCTCTTGTACTTCTTGGCTAGTCGCTTATATTTTCTGAGCGCTTTTTCGATGTTGCCTTCAATGTTGTGGCCTTCCATATCATACGTAGAGTGCAAAGCATTCATAGCTGTTAGGAACGCCATTGGCGGCTGGTTCAAGTGACCAGTGACGGCGAATTCTTCCCCTTGGACTGCCCTTCCGTAGTCGTACTGAATGACGCCGCTGCTATTCCGCCCAACAGATCCTACAACGATGTCACCCAGGCGGATGTCCTTCTTGCCTGGGACGCCGCCGCCGATCCCGACCATGAGCACAGCTCGCAGGTTGGAAAACGTCCTGGTCATATCTTTCAGGGCGGCTGCGGCGTTGACAAGACCGTATTGGCTATACGGCAAAATTGCAATCACGACATTGTGCTTTCCAATGCTGCCGAGCGTGTAGTTATTGCTATCGTTGGTCGCTGCATTGTCGACGGGATCGTGGGGAACATCAAGAAACGCTTTGGCTGCGGTGAGCTCTTTCGACAAAGCGCAGATCCAACCAATTGTATATTCTTCAACGTTAGGCATGGTGTGCTGTTTTGGTGTCCCGGTAGGTGAATGAGGTGTACGATGCTGAACGATGTGTTTGGTAAGCTCTACTAGAACATGGGATGCAGTCAGGACTAGACATTGAAACAAGCAAGATGGCGGAATGACCAGTTGACTTCGAGCCTTATGAACCAGGCCACTATGCATCACAGCCTGCTTTTTGCTTGCCGCCGTCGGGCGACCACAGCCCTGAATTTTGCCCCAGCTTGCACATTATGGCTTGACCGACCACTGAATTTGGTCTGGTCTTGCATAAGACAATGTTTCAGTCCGGCTTGGCGCCCGCATCAAATCCATAGAGAGCCTATCACGATTAGCCACATCTCCCAGTGGCTTGAAACCACTCCAGCTGAAGGTCTGACCGAATAATTGCAGGAACTACGAGATTGCCTCTTAGCCAATCAATCAGACAATATTGGTACTGATCACATTGCCTGTTGCAGCCACTGGAGTGACTCTTCTACAGCATACCTAGTCAATGAGGCAATGCCACAAAAGCAGGTTGCATCTTTGTCCAAAGTCGGGGTTTGGGATGGAAAAGTATCGGTGGTGTCGCACGGACTGGAGACGCTTTGAATCCATTGCCCTTGGATTAGGCTTAATCATTATGATGAAGCTATGCAATACTGCCCAGACTTCTTTTCGGCCTGGTCTATGTTCCAAGTACCTAGCCCTGCTGCCAAAGGACAGTCTTATCTCCAACAATGCTAACCTTGTCAATCTCAACTATCTCACTATCCGTAAGCCTCCATCCAAGCGCCTCAATAGCACATTCCGCCTGTTCAACGTTCCTAATTCCAACAACTGGTAGAACTCCCTTGCTAATATTATAATTCAGCGCAACAGCGGCAATACTCTTGCGCCGTCTCTCAGCAACCCTCTGCAAAGTCTCGAGTACAGGCTCAAGATCTTCCATCTCGTAGCTGCTGAAACGGTGTGATTTGGGTGGTGGGTTGTCCTTGGTGTACTTGCCAGTCAATCTTCCTTGTGCAAGAGATGAGTATGACTGAAAGATCATGCCGCTGGCCTTGCACTTCTCGATGTTTCCGGTAAGTTCGGGGTAGCGACGGAGGATGTTGTACTCGCATTGGTTTGTTGCGAGAGGAATGTTGAACTTTGCGAGCTCATCGTTGATCTTTTGAACATCTTCGACATCGTAGTTGGCCACGCCAATTGAGTGCGCAAGGCCTTGTTCAACGCATTGAGCCATACCCTCTGCAATAGTAGGGATGCTCTGCGGGTGGATCGGTCCGTGGACAAGGTAAATATCGACGTACTCGAGGTTCATGCGCTGAAGACTGGCCTTGAGACTCTTGACGGGGGCATCAACAGGATGAATGAAGTTGGCGGCCTTAAGAGGAGTGCTGAAATACTTCGTCTGTATGACAATCGTCTCGCGAGGAATATCCTTGACCAGTTCGCCGATTATCCTCTCGCTTTCTCCGTTTCCATAAGCTTCAGCTGTATCAATGAAGTTGATGCCAGCCTCGTAAAGCGTCTTCCAGGCCAGCATAACCTGGGGTAGTTCCTTTTCATCCCACTGCCATGTCGACTTGTCGCCCCACGACCAAGCCCCAATACAGATGTGAGAGGCCTTGACGGGCTTTTGAGGGCTTGGAAACTCAACGCGAGACCTAGGTTCGGGACAGTATGATGTAGGAAGAACATTGGCACCGGCTGTTTCTGGGTCTGCCCAGTTTGGTTTCTTGGAGTGAAAGCCTGAGACAGCGGACATACCTGCTGAAAGGCCGGCCTGTAGTGCTTTGTCCATGGTAAATGAGTCGTGAATCTTGGCGTTACGTGGAGAATAAATGCGAAGAAACTTGGCAAAGAAACACCAAGACTGAGATCAGGCGACGGTTTTATTATTTCTACCATGAAAGAGCATTGTAACCGCATTCCTTCACTGATGACCTTATGATGCAATTGATGAGTGTCGCGATGGTTACGGTCGGGCAGGGATGTTTGAAGTCATGATGACGCTAATCCTAGCCTGCTATGACTTCTCATCATGGTCATTCAGTAGCATCAAATTGAAACCAGGCACGGCAAACCGGGATGCAGCAATTAATAATACGGATCAGGAATTCTCGCTTCCAGTTCAATGACGCGTTTGTTTGCGCAATTCTCATCGCGTAGCGACAACGCGCGTACCAGAAAGTCGTGTCACTATTATTGACTTGGCTCAGATCGATGACGTCAAACGTTTACATCCCCATCTTCACATGTCAAACGCAATATTGCATTCCATTAGCGACGTGGAATATAAACTGGTTCATATACCTTACTTTCGATATCTCTCTAACAAAATCAACACCCTTTCGACATCGCCAAAATGGACTTCGATGACCCCAAAAACACAAAATCTTATTCTGATGCACTAAAGGTCGATCCTAATTCCATCATTACAACTTCAATTTGTTCAGTTCCCGTGACTGTCGAAAGGAAGCCGTATCAGCCGGGAGTTGACAAGCCCAGACTAGCTCACGCAGGTAAGCGTTCCTTGCTTGGACTGGAGATGTTACATAGCTCATAGCTTTCAGGCGTTGCGAGAGCCAATCTTGCTGCTACCCATGAGCGCCCTGAGGGAACGACTGAGAATGACTGGGCTCAGCGACATTGTGATCAGACGGTAAGCATTATGCATACTTTGCTGACCTCGGCGCTGATGTTTCCCAGGTTCTGCAGCAGCATTGCGATTTCTTCGACAAGGTACAATCCCTCTCCCTCACGCCTTCTAACGCGATACTAATGATTTCAAGGACCACGATGGCGTGATCTGGCCGCTCGACACATTCAGAGGCTTCTATCAACTAGGATACGGAATCATCCTTTCGCTCATCTCAGTCCTCGTCATTCACGGCAACTTCTCATACCCGACCCAGTCCTCGCTGCTCCCCGACCCTTTCTTCCGAATCCACATCGACAACATCCACAAGGATAAGCATGGTAGCGACACTGGGACCTATGATACTGAAGGGCGATTCATTCCACAGAAGTTCGAGGATATGTTCTCCAAGTATGCAGAAGGCCGGGACTACTTGACCATATGGGATGTTAGAAACTTGATGAAGGGGCAGAGGCTTATCGCTGATCCTGTTGGATGGGGCGGTGCCTTCTTCGAATGTGAGTGAATGTTCATCTGTATCTGTTGAGATTATCTCTGCTAACTCATGGTGCAGGGTTGGCGACATACATTTTACTTTGGCCGGATGATGGGCGTATGATGAAGGAGGATATCAGAGGGATTTACGATGGTAGCCTCTTCTACAAGATCGCTGCCAGGCGAGCCTCGAAGTAATGGCTTACACGGCTGTATTATTACAGAACTGGCTAAAGATTTACAGGCTATTTCCAATGTGATGGAGAGCTAACCTTTGCTGGATGTTGCCATATCTTAAATTGAACAGCCAAAAGGCTCGATGTTGAAATCAGTTTAGATTTTGTGTACTAATTGATCATAATTTCCCTTTTTACATCTTCAAACCCCCGTCTGACATAAATTGCCAAGAATAGTGATTTTATGCAAAACCTGCATAGAAGGCTGACACCCAGGCGCACAGTGAGGCTGAGCTGCAACTCACGTGGCGATAATCTGTTGGTCACGAAGCTGAAAATCTCCAAATTCTTCCATCTTTCGGAGCTGTTGCCTAATTTCGGTCTCTTTTGCTACTTGCACGATTTGTTATGCTATACCATCAACATTGGTCACCACCATCCTTCCCCGTCTAGTACATGATGGCTAACTCAACATGCCTATGGACGAAGGCGCGTGAAAACCTCCCAGTGGATGTCAAGGAATGGTTAGCCGCTCTCGAACAAAACATACAGCCCAGCGCGACCGCGACCGAACAGATCGATACGCTCATTGAACAGACAACAAAAAAGCAGAAAGACCTTGAAAGGTCCAACCATGGGTTCAGAAAGTATTTCGATAAGATTATTCACTGGTTAGATAAGGTCAAAGGGATTGGTGATGTCATCTCTTCCTTTGACCCTGCTCATGCTGCCCTTCCATGGGCTGCTTTTCGATTTGCCCTACAGGTAAAATGTCTCCCGATTTCAACGGTCTCATCGAGGGCCTATACTAAATTGTTACAGGCTACATTGGCTGAAAGAGAGCAGGCGGAGAGCGTGCTTGAACTCCTCGCCTCGACCCCGCACTTCGTTTTCTCTGGTCGTGTTCTAGAGATGGTTTATACGACAGAGTCCATGCACGTCGGAGAAGCACAGGACGATGACAAGCTCAGCCAGCAGTGCCTCAATAGCTTGCACGAGGAGCTGATCAAGCTCTATTCCGGACTGCTGAGTGCTCTTAAGTATTGTTACTCTATTTCGAGCAAACATAAGGTCAAACGCAAAGCTACAGCGATATTTAATTCATCCGAGGTAGCGAGCATCCATAAGGACCTGGAAGTACAGCACAGAAAGGTCATAGCTTGCGGAGAGAATTGCCACAAAATCCTCAATCGCACCTTATCGCGTCAATCTCTCGACCTGTTACAGAAGATTCAGCCAACTCTCACTGAGCTAGGGGATCGACTTCAAGAACTACTAGTTCGCATCGATGAGTCCGAACGACGCAAGACACTTGGAGCTATCTCTTCCATCTTATTCCGTGCTCATCATGAAGAAGTCAGTCGAAAGCGCACCGCAGGTACCTGTGAGTGGATATTGAAGAAGGAGACATTCAGGCGATGGGAGGAGAGTGATTCATCGGTAACCGTTCTGTATGGGAAGCGTAAGTATATTACCCTTCCATTTTCCTCGCATGCAGACTAACTGGTAGCAGCTGGGGCCGGCAAAACCTTTCTAGTTTCAAGAGTAGTCGACTATTCCATCCAGAAGGCTAAAAAAGGTGAAGTGGTCGCCTTTTTCTACTGCAAGAGGGACGAGGAGAATCGGCGAAATCCTCAGGATATCCTTCGCTGCATTCTTCGTCAGCTATCGATTCCTATCCAAGAAGTGAAAAGTGGAATGATCCACGTCGCACTCAAGGATCTACCGAACAAGCTAGAACTTGATGGCACAACCTTCGACGTATCAACCTGCGAGCACCTGATTGGGATGCTTATCGAAGATTATCCTCGAACTACAATCGTTCTTGATGCCCTTGATGAGTGTGATAGAAATACTCGAGAGGAACTTATGAAAGTCCTCAGTAACCTGGCCAATGGGAGCTCAAAGCTCCGTGTCTTCATCTCCAGCAGACATGATGAGGACATTTTACGCCACTTCGGTGGTACACCTGTCATGATAATACAAGCAGCAGACAACAAAGAAGACATCTCATCTTTTGTGCAGGATATGCTGTTCCGAGACACTCGCTGGGGTGACATAGGTCCCAAGTTCCAGGAAGAGGTCAAATCCGTGTTTCACGAGAAAAGCCAAGGAATGTTTCAATGGGCAGCACTACAGGTTGACCAGATCCGTCGCCTTAAACTATGGAGCGAAAGGAGTATTGGGGAACAGCTCAAGACCTCACCCATCGGACTGAAGGGTGCGTACGATGTGGTCTGGAAACAGATACAGGAGATGTCCCCGTATGAAGAACAACTGGCCAGGCGTGCCTTGCGATGGGCTCTGTGTGCATTCATGCCATTAAGTACTGCCGACCTTTCGCTAATGATGCAAATCGAGCCTGACTCTGGTACGATAGAGGCTGATACAGCCTTCACCCCGGAGACTATCCAGAGCATTTGCGGAAACCTGCTTGTCTATCATTGGCGGTCGGATGTCTGGCAGTTCTCGCACTTGTCGGCACGAGAATACATCGAGAGTCATCATTACAGCATTCTTGAATCACATCTCCACGTTGCCATCTCTTCTATCAGGTTTTTCGAAAGAAATTGGATCACGCCGCCGCCGCTACATCCGGAGTCAAGTAGAAGACCTCTGTGCGTCGTGGCACGTAATCGATATCATGCAGATGGTACTCCTATTAAATACACAGTTCATTGTCACTATATTGTTAGGTATGTATTCTGGCATGCCCATAAGTTGGATTCGCCCACCTTCGTACACTCTGAACTCTCAAATTCTTTACGAAACTTCTTCGAGCCTATTACCACAGGTAGCAGTTCTTTCATGCGTTGGAGGCTTGTCTCATTTCAAATGATGAGCTGGGGATCACGCAACATGGGACCATACGTTGGGGGCGCACTTGCTTGGCAAATTTCATCAACACCTCTCCAGGTTATGTCCGGGTACGGACTGTTTCATATGCTGAGAGACCTCTGGGAGAAAGCTGGGGGTGAAATCGACGTATGCCCAAGCTTTTCACCGTCTCCTCTTACACATGCCATTATACATGGGCATGAATCTCTTTGGAAGTTTTTATTGCTCGCAAAATCAAAGGTCAATAACGGCTCCCCGGGACCTCTTGTAGCAGCAATAGGAATCGACAACACGAAAGCTTTTCATAGTATCCTTGAAGCTGGGGCAGATGTGAACTATGCTCATCCTATTCGTCAGCTTCAAACAATTGCTGTGGATCCTGATCACACGATAACAGATACACCCTTGAAAGCTGCATTGTGGCATACAAGAAAGAAAAGCCGAGAATACATCATACAGAGACTTCTTGATGAAGGCGCAGATGTGAATCTTAGGTCACGAACTAAGACTCCTTTGCAACTCGCTGTTGAGTATTGCGATGAAGAAACCGTCAGAATCCTCCTCGACGCCAATACAGAGGTGTACAATCCAGATCACTTCCTGGGCCTGGCGGCTCGTAACCGGAATTTCAACCTTGTTTCGCTATTCGTGAGTCTTGGTGGCAATATTGAAAAGCCGTGGGAAGGGGTGTCACCGTTAGTACGTGCGTTGAGGGGGAATCCATCGTGTATTCCATGCCTGTTGGAGGTCCCAGGCACATCGATTGAACTGTCTTGTCGAGATCACAGGGAGGCGCTTCTCTCAGCCTTTCAGATTTTTGATGGACGGGAACTCTTCTATATGGTTTTTGGATCCAACTCTCATATCAACTGGGTGGAATTTAAGAGAGATACCCTAGAGATGGCCTTAAGATCATATTCCAAGTATGAGTATGAACTGTATGGTCTCGGCTTCGATGGGTCTAATTTCGCGCGTCAATGTGTTGAAGGAACAGGACATCGTCAGCTAAGCTTTTTCGATGCTTTACTCAATGCTGGAGCAGACCCATCTGTCAGCGTCAGTTTCGGCTCTGGCAGTACTTTGACTGCGGCTGCTTTTCATGGTAGATTGCACCACGTCCGTGCCCTTCTGGATCAGGAGACCTTCGAGGTTGAACAAGAACAGAGAGCGCCGTTCCGGACTGCTTTGCTCGCTATGATGAGCGGACACCTAGGTACCGTGTCTCGTAAATCTATTGATAAGCAGGGACAGCCCTTTGGTGAGGATTGCGTTTGTCCAAAATATTTGGAGGTCCTTCTACGCCTGTTTGAAGGAGATTTGAGCGTGTACATGCCAATCTATGACTCCTTAGACTCTTCGATTCCACTTGTTTATATCAATGGAGAGGGTTATGAGATTGACAATCCTTGTCACTTGTATGTGAAAAGCTTCTTCGGGTGCTTTTCCCGACTTTGGCTTTCTATCATACGGGATCTACAAAATAGTACATCGCCACAGCTCCCTCTTGGCTCGCAACTCCGACGATGGCAGTTTCCCGCAATATTGCCACTCAGATGTTTCATTGTCACAAAGGTGACTGAACGTTCCAGAGCTCAGCCAATCTACTTCATCACACTTTCCATTCGGGGCAATTGCTGTCAGTTCAGCATCGTGCCAACACATCGGAAGACTAGCAGGTCATTGAGTCATAGATTCGAAGGCGTGCGATGGGCGAGGTACAAGCCCGAAAATTTTGGTGTCACAAGATATCCAGACCCGGACTACGGAGCTGAATCATCAATTATTGAGTTTTCGGCTACAGGTGACAAGTTCGAGGCCCACCTCACTTCTTCTTACGGGAACATGTTTGCTTTGGTTCTCGCGATTGTGGTTGCGTTGGCTTCCTGCTTCATTGCTCTGGTACTGTCAGCGAGAAAGCATAGTTAGTGTTTCGATCCTTTCTGCATGTCAATAGAAGGCACAATAATCACTACGGGTCCCTCATCCCCACGTTGTAAGAAAACATCCATCATTGAATCAAGGTGCCAAAACTACTCGAATCCATGGTCTACGCGTTCTACTAAAGGATGCCCAAGTTTACAGACTCTTTGCCACCTAGGATGGAGATCTTCAGGCATATTGCATCCCCTCGCTGACTCCACCTACTTTTCAACCTCCATCAGGCATTATGAGCTATGATAGAATCCAAGCATCTATACGATAGTATACGATTTACTTCCCACCTGTGGTTCTTAATTTACGGTGGATCATCTCTTGTTGTCTCATTTGCATCTAGATGCCCTCCCGCCATTGAACCTGGCCCGTTGCGAGTTTCTGAGCAACTACAACAAAGTGTGTGCTAATAACCGTTGCACCATCGAAGTCAGTGAATCACCAAGACACCTTGTGAGGTTTCCTTTAAGTATCAAAGGGTGAAGAAGGGTTTTATATCGGGTCATTTTTCTCAAGCAGGGTCAAGCTTAACTAACCTATACCTTCTAAAACGCTGGGCCCCACCAATCTTGATCTTTCGCTTGACGGTTCATCGGAAGATCAAGTCATGCTAACACCGCTGGCCGATTACTCATACAAAATAAATCCCCGGCGTGTATCTTAATTGTGATTGTACATAAGGCTTTGCAGTGCGGGCAATTGAATGATTGTCGAGATCCTTCTCGGTGATTTCGTCTCGGCGTATTCGAAGTCATGAATAAGCAATATTATTCCCGTGCTACATCCGATACACCGGGCAAATGTGGACAGAGTCACAGAAATACCCGAGAACGCGACGGCCAATTATATTCAGTTTGTAAGCTACGGTATACGAAAATACCGAGATGAGATACGATTGAATATACTAGTTAAATCAGCGAGGTGATAATAAATATATAAGAGACAGCAAGGCCCTCCAACCATGGCATCTCATCAAATACAACGAACAACTTCAACTGCACCAGTACTGAAAACAACTCTTCACTTTTACCATAAGTTCACATTTGACAACACTCGAAATGGCCAGATACGCTAAGGACCAGCCGGCCGGCTTCACCAACTCCATTGAGAGAGTCGCAGTCGTTGGCGTAAGTACATCTAGCCATTGCTCTGCCGAACGGTACTAACAAATATGTCAGGCCGGCGGTACAATTGGCTCTCACATCGCGAACGCACTCCTCCAAACTGGCAAACATACTGTAACGGCTCTGACTCGCCAGGGAAGCACTAACAACCTTCCCAACGGCATTATCGTCGCCCCGATCGACTATAGCGACGAATCAACACTCATCGCTGCGCTGAAGAACCAGCAATTCCTCATCATAACATTAGCTCCAAATGCTCCCAAGGATACACATAGCAAACTCGTCCAAGCAGCCGCCAAAGCTGGCGTGCCATATGTCATGCCGAATGGCTACGCTGGCGACATCGAACAGGTCAAGCTTGGGGAAGATACTCTGCTCGGACCAATAGCCAAAGCTAACAGGGATGAGATCGAGAAGCTTGGTATGAAGTGGATTACTGTTTGTTGCGGGTTCTGGTTTGACTACAGTCTTGCTGGCGGCGACAGTCGTTTTGGGTTTGACTTTGACAACAAGTCACTTACGCTTTATGACGATGGCAATGTGAAAAATTCGACTTCCACGCTTGCCCAGGTTGGTAGGGCTGTTGCGAGGGTTCTAAGCTTGAAAGAACTGCCCGATGATGATAATGATCTCACCGTTTCAAGTTTCTCGAACCGGGCTGTTTACTTGAACAGCTTCGTCGTCAGCCAGCGAGATCTCTTTGAGAGCGTCAAGCGTGTCACTGGTACTTCTGACGCTGACTGGACAGTTACTCACCAGTCAAGCAAGCAGAGGTATGAAGAGGGTATGGCACAGGTCAAGCGAGGGGATATGTCTGGCTTCAGTAAGCTGCTCTACGCGAGGGCGTTCTTCCCGGAAGATCCGAGTGATCTGTCGGCAAAAGCGCAGCATGAGCTGCTTGGTTTGCCGAAGGAGGATTTGGACGAGGCTACGAAGGATGGTGTTGCTTTAGTTGATGTTCTGAAGAGTCGCAGTGAGCGTATGAGGCATTAGATAGCCCAAGATAGGTGAAGCTCATGGACATGCATGCTTCGTTGTATCGAGTCACTCAACTCAAAACTAGCCCATTACGCGGAAACTTAAATAAAGTTTTAAATACTCTCTAGGCCACCATTATACGAGTGCCGGATTCCGAACACGAAATCTCGAGTGGCAGAAGTTACAAGGCAAATGTATACGAACGCCGAGTCCGTGCGACGGGGTTTCGGAGGTTATCAAATTCCGCTTCCTTTCGGTCCTCGAATATGTATTCTCCCAAACTCGTATAGATTAGAAAATTCTGGTCGATCGTATCTTGATCAAGGCGTCGGACTTGTTAAAATATTCCGAACCGCCTTTACTGCATGAAGCCCAAATCTTCCACCAATCTCTCAATGCCACCTAGCCACTTAACACTTGCAGGGCACACGCTGGAGCATTAACGGCGATTGAAACAAATCGCTCAGCTAATCTTTAGGTGGCCTGAAGAGATACCGGATATGCTACTATATAAAACATTCCGCCAAGCTCGAGAAGGTAGGTTCGTGAAAGCCTCAACACCTTTTCTCATTCGGTCTGAACGCAAGATTTACTATGTCCGCCAACCTGAAAGCGAATGGTGTCGCCATTATCGGTGCCGGCTTAGGGGTAAGTCCTGACGCCTAATACAAGAAGCGCATTCGAGACTGATAAATGTTACAGGGCACCGCTCTCGCACTAGCTTTACATCGACGGTCTATCCCTTGTCGAATCTTCGAGGCCAGGAGCGTAGACGCGGACGTCATTGCAAGCGGCGTGACACTCACATCCAATGGGTGCAAAGTTCTCGATGAGCTAGAGATTTTGAGTCGCTTGGAGGATAAGAGTTACAAATTCGAATACACCACCATCAAGGACGCAGATGATAAGACTGTCAGGAAGACGAAGACTGCCTCGGATGGCCCGGATGGTTACCCTTGCTACCGACTCTATCGGCTCGCCCTGCTTAAAGAAATAAGAGCAGCCCTGGCTGAGAAGAAAGTACCTATCTTCTATGATCTGAAGTTCGAAAAGGTCATCAGCGATACGCCTGAAGGGGTTGTCTTTCAAGTTGGAAACAGGATAGAACGCGCCGCAATTGTGATCGGATCTGACGGTATTCATTCAACTCTGAGACGCCACATCACGGACCTTGTCCCTGATTATGCTAATCTGTTGTGCATATATGGACACATTCCAGTGGAGGCTGTTGAATGGCCCGATCCGGAATTTGCAGCTAGCTGTACGATCTTGGGGAAGCCTGGAGCTCTTTTCATGGTTCCTGAAGTGGCAGATGGATCAGATCTCATGATTGGATCGCAATTTCCGTATCCGCAAGCGGATCGCAAAGGTTGGGAGGCTCTCGCCTCGGACCCAGCATCTGTAGCCGCTTTAATGCGGAAAGATTATGACCAGTGGCATGATACAGCGAAACATGCAGTTGACGAATTATGCAAGCGCCCAGAGAGCTTACTGTGCTGGCCATTCTACATCATGCCTGAGCTACCTAGCTGGTCATCATCTTCTGGAAATGTTATCATAATAGGTGATGCTGCGCATGCCATGCCGCCATCATCTGGACAGGGAGTGAACCAGGCCCTGGAAGATGCCTTCTCACTGGCCGAGGTCCTTTCTCACGAATGGAATGACGAGGCTTGGCCTTTGGTGTTGAGGACGTGGCAGTCTTGGCGGCAGGACAAGATCAACAGGATACATGAAATCATGCGGGTGACTAACATGATGAGGTCGTCCGAGGCTGAAAGATCGAAGTTACTGCAGACGGTGGATAAGGAGAAATCTACCAACAGCGATATGCAGTGGCTGTATGATTTGGATCTTGACACGCTGGAGGCCAAGTTGGTAGGCCAGAGAAAGCTCTAGGGCTCGCATATGCTGAGGTATCATTGCCGCTACTGATCTTCTACAGCAGCTCTATTTTTAGTCTTTGCTTTGCAGTCTATACTAAATCTCAGTTGTTTCTATGTTTCCATCGTATATCTTCGAGCATTATTACTCGTACAAGTAATGCTGCATTGATCCTCCTAAGATCATTTTTATAAGTTCTTAGTTCGTAGACTCCGAATACATGGTCGCGCTCAAGACTTTCAGGAGGAAGCCAGAAAGTGAAGTTTGTCGTACCTAGTCTACGCGGCTGACGAAGGGACTGAGACTTTGTTTTATAACCCATGATGATGTGTTCGATCGGCTTTTGACCCTCACCACGCGCCAGGAATTGGTTGGCCTTTCACCTCTTCTCTACTTTTACCTATCGCAAATTTATCATTAATCTTCATCTGGCCTTCTCTAGATTTCTTTTTTACATGTTTCGCTTGAAGCAGTCGCCTCCGTTCTATTGCAACGTTCTACGTTCAAGGGCTGTAAGTTCCAGTGGCACTGGCCTTATTGTTCACCGAATCAGTGCCCCACAGCTAGGACTACGCCGCACCTGACTGTCCTCATACAGTCAAACTGAACCTTTTGCCCCGCAGCTGTTTTTCTCACCACTTCCCTTCAACACTCGCAACAAGATACAACGTGATCTCTCATTTACCCTCTACTCTTCCATCAATTTTGTTATTAGCATTTGTACTAGGGCTCGACCCTCTTTCACAGCCTCTGTCCTATCACACTCATCATGGAAAGCACCATCGCGCCTTTGAGCGCGTTAATGCAGGACCAGCCCTCATATCTTGACGCTCTATCCGGACTCGTTCATTCACCTGAATGCTTGGCAGAAAAGAGCTTTGTGACAGCTCGTCTGTCTGACGCCGACCTCGAGAAAAAGAGACGCTGCGCGAGATGCAACATTTGTAAGAATCCTTTTACCCCCAGGAACTAAGGTCTAACATGTCTAGTGCTTGCCAAGAAAGAACGGAGAAGTCGACAGAAAGTCCTTCCCAAGAAAGACCCCGCACCCTCGACTACTCCTGGTTCCTTGCAGAGTAAGGTCATGGATGAGGTTGATTCACTGGGAATGGAACAACTGAAGCTGGAGGAGACACGGGCACCGGAACTGCGCTGTAAATTCCATGATGGGAAGGTCGTCAGCAAGGTAACGTCTCTAACATTTCCAATACGAAATATTGCTTGCTGACAACTAGGATAGAAATGGACCTGCTGTGACCAGCATGTGATGGGACCTCCTTGCAAGAAAGAGGACGAACACAAACCTGAAAAGCGTACCCTCAAAGAAATCTCCAGTCGCTGGCAGTACTCTGCAACACCTTCCATCACGACAAAGGATACACGCAAAGCTGTCGTGATCGACTGCGAGATGGGAACGGCCGCATCGAGTGACACTGAACTGATCCGCCTGACTCTTATCGACTACTTCTCCAGTAACGTTCTGATCGACAAGATCGTCTGGCCCGATGTTCCGATGCTGCACTTGAACACCAGGTGGTCAGGCGTAACATGGAAGATGATGAACGAAGCTCGTAACAAACGAAAGTGCGTCTTTGGATGGAAGAACGCCCGCGCTTTGATCTGGAAGTTCGTGGGTCCAGAAACAATCGTCATCGGACATGGTGTCAAGTCAGATCTCACTTCTTTGCGCTGGATCCATCCTCGACTCATCGACACGCTTGTTGTTGAGGGAAACAATCGTCAGACAGCGGCTGGGCTTTCGTTGAAGAAGCTGGCTGAGGAGCGGTTGGGGAGAGCCATCCAGCAAGGAAGGGGTCACGATAGCCTTGAGGATGCGATTGCGACGCGAGACTTGCTCCACTGGAATGTTTTGAAGTTGACTGGAGGACTTTCAGAGGCTTGAGTGGGATCGAGCTGTCGTTTTGAGATAGCGGCTAAGGTTCGTGAATCTTGTATCTGGTTATGATCTGTTGTGGCTGCTGGTAGGTTCTTGAGAAGTATTTTCCCGATTGTGGAATTCGTTGCATGGAGTCGGATAAGGTATGGGCGTCAAATGCCATAAGCGTGTTGTATATACTTCCCTTGCCTTAGTGGACTTACAGAAGCGGTCAAAGTCCTGGTAACTTGTAGCGAGAGCCTCAGAGAGCTAGAGAGCCTGATAAAATGATGTTGAGCCGCCTTCCTTGTATGCTTTAGGTCATTGTACCTCAATATATCCTGCTTGTTGTTGGTCATGAGGAATCTAACGTTGGTGACTGGAGTGACTGTATCGATACTCATCCGAGACGGGATGGCATAGCTTGCTTCGTCGCGAAAGCTTCAATGATAGGGTACAGTACCTATGCATGTCTTTTGTACCTTATGATGAGAACTCACTGCTCTTCAAAGGCACTGTTCACGTTGATCAAGGCTATATGACAGTATGGCTTGAGCAACACAAAGCTCCCTAACCTGTACCATTTCACACGGCCACGGATGAATCACGTTGCCACAAGTTGAATATTTCTGAGCAGCTTACTGATAAAGCATTAGTGCTTATTCTGATATTTTTGAAAACAGTAGTAATTTAGTAATCGACTAGCTAGCTGAGCTAGATATTCATAGCTACGTCCTTGCCGAATCTACCCATGGTGAGATGAAGAATAACGCAATGACATTTCAAGTAAAGTATCAAAATCTTTACGAGGACCTTCTTGTAGAATAGGGTAATGTTTTATCTCGGATCTTGTTCTGTTGCCCGCATTTGAGATTTCGTACTGCATGATCACCACATACCAGGTCTCGGTCACGTCAGCGCGGTTAGCGAATCACCAAGCTACCCCGACGTTACAATCGCGGATGCATGACTCCTGCTCTTAGCCTTATCAGTGCAGATCTGAGTAATATCAGAAATATCACCGCCAGATATGGGGTATAATGGATTGACGCAATTGATGTGCAGAATGAGCAGTCCTTTATTCAGCCTGTCATTCGACGGGATACAGCATACTGTTCATGCATGATGCTCCCCGCGTAGGATCCTACATCGGTTATATCGCGACGAGATTACTTAAATCAGTAAATAACGTTGCTACAGGGGAGATAAACCGGCCGGGGATCAAGGTCGTAGTGCCATCTATGAGAATAAGCTTAAAAGAAAGTTTTCTCCCCGACCAGCCACGATCTTCAACCCTACCCTAATCCCAACTACGCAATCGCCATGACAGACAGTAACAAACAGCGCTCGGCTGAGAAGGTCCAAGGCACACCAGAGCTCACTCCAGGCTCAGACTCAGATGCACCAGTTGTAGCTGTCCTGCAAGAAACACCCAAGAGAAGCTGGAAGTCGTACATATGGGATACCTTTGACAAATCGCCCGAAGAGCGCAAGTTTTTGTTCAAGCTTGATGCTGCTCTTATGACTTTGGCGTCGTTAGGATACTTTATCAAGTACCTAGATCAGGTGAGTCTCCCCCGGCCTGATAGGGTTCTGACTAATGAGGCAGGTGAACATCAACAATGCCTTTGTCTCTGGGATGAAAGAGGACATGAACCTGTTCGGCAACGAGTTGAACTATATGCAAACATGCTGGACAGTTGGATATGTCATTGGTGAGATTCCAAGGTAACTTTCTCCTCTCTCATCACTATCAATGGTATACTAACTGCTCAGTAACATGCTACTGACACGCATTCGACCGAGTATCTGGATCCCCGCCTGCGAAGTAACTTGGTCCGTCCTTACCATCCTCCTAACGAAATGCACAAATGCCACTCAGCTCTACGTCCTTCGTTTCTTCATTGGTCTCGCAGAAAGTACCTTCTACCCTGGAATGCAATACATTGTCGGCTCATGGTATCGCAAAGACGAACTTGCAAAACGATCATGCTTGTTCCACGCGATGGGAAACGTCGGGTCGATGGTATCAGGCTATCTCATGGCTGGTTCGCATAATCTCGATGGCGTACATGGATATCACGGCTGGCAGTGGCTATTCATCACCAACACGATCGTGTCCCTCCCCATCGCCATATCAGGTTTCTTCTTCCTACCAGATCTGCCCGAGATTACTAGGGCTTGGTATTTCACACCAGAGGACATCGCCTTAGCAAAGAAGCGTATGGAACTCGAAGGCCGAGCTCAACGATCACCGTACACGAAGGCCAAGTTCAAGAAGATCTTCACAAGCTGGCATATCTACACCCTAGTCCTTCTCTACATCCTCTTCAACAACGGCAACGGCGGAAACTCCCAGCCCGCATTCCCCCTCTGGCTTAAATCACAAGGCTACTCCATCCGCGACGTAAACCTCTACCCCACCATCGTCGAAGTAATCAGCGTCATAACAACGCTCATCTACGCCTGGACATCAGACAGTCTCTTCCGCGGCGCGCGATGGCCCGCCATCGTATTCTCCGGCTTAGTCAAAATAATAGCCTACGTCGGACTGACGGTCTGGAAAGTCCCTACGCCATTTACGTGGGTATGCTTCATGCTCTGTGGTTTTGGCGGCGGGATCAGTGGCCTTACGTTTGCGTGGGCGCACGAGATTTGTAGTGATGATAATGAAGAGAGGGCGTTAGTTACGGGGGCGATGAATCAGATGGCGTATGTGTTTCAGGCGTGGTTGCCGTTGATTATTTGGCAGCAGGTTGAGGCGCCGAGTTATCCGAGGGGGTATCCTACTATGGTTGGGATGGCGGTCGGGTTGATTGGGATTGCGTTTACGATTAGGGCGTTGCATAAGAGGCAGATAAGAGGGCATGGGCATGCTTTGGTGGGTGAGGCGTAGATGTATGTATGGTTTGAGTATAATACGTAGTGAAAGCCTCTATCTCCGTCTATCGCAGTCTGTACAATCTTGCCAGTCCTCTCATGTCCGTGGTATCATACCTCAACCCCGACCCTCAACTAGGCCCTTATGTAGACGAATATCCTCCATCAACAAAGATAGTCTGCCCCGTCACAGCAGCACTAGCATCACTCGCCAACCAAACAGCAACACCGGCAAAGTCCTTCGGTAGGCCATTCCTCCCAATCATCGTCCTCGCAGCATGAGCATCGGCCTTTCCCGGATCAAGAAACGTAGCTCTGGCCAAAGGCGTATCAACAAGACCCGGCGCAATAGCGTTACATAAAACGCCGTGCTTTGACCATGCTTCAGCTTGCGAACGCGTCAGACCCAGAAGGCCTGCTTTCGAAGCGCCATATGCACCGCTATTTCCAAAAGCTCGAAAAGACTGTTGGCTTATGATGTTTATAATACGTCCCCAGCCCTTCTCAGCCATCTTTGGTCCGAATGCTTGACTGAGTGTGAAAGGCGCAGTGAGATTCACAGCGATAGTCTCATCCCACGCTCCCTGCGAGAGGTCATTCATATGAGGTCTATAATTAACCCCCGCCGCATTCACAAGAATATCCGGTGTCCCAGCATTCGTTTTGATCGCATGAATCGCATCGCGCACAGAAGCTTGGTCTGAAAGGTCAGCGACGATCGCTTCAGCGGTAACGTGAAGATCCGCAAGATGATCGATAGTATCTTGAAGAGGTTTCGGTCTTCGCGCCACAAGAACAATTCGGCAACCTGCGCGACCGAGGGCAATAGCCATTTCACGGCCTATGCCTGATGAACCGCCAGTTACCACGGCGACTTTGCCGGCAAGGCTGAAGAGGCTGGATAGATAGCCTGAGATGGCTTGGGGGCTTGGAGCCATGGTGGTGAAATGACGCTAAGTATGATGATAGTTTGAGGTAGTAAAGAATGAGGGTTTGTAAGGAGAGTGATTTTATGGACGGTAAAGATAGTCGCGTGTTTGTTTGGCTGGGATATGAGTCTTGTGAGCGAAATCGGCTGACGAGAATTGGTGCACGAGATGTACTGATAATTGCACGTATGCGGGGTAGATGAATCGTGACTCAACTTTATTGACTAAAGCGGCATTTCACGATAAAACAACATGATCACAACAAAAAACATCAAATGCCTCTATAGAAATGATCGAGGAAAATAATAAAAATGCTCATTTTGACTCCAGGTAAAATCGCTCAAGCAGTAGCTTCTATCCTTACCAGAACCAACCACCAAGTCTCGGCCCCAATATCAACAACCCCGGGCCCGTTGACCTCCAGATGAGCAATATGATCACTCAGCGCACTCAAAGGTCCCAAAGGCCCAGCGCTCTTGTCGCCTTCAGCTGAAGCTTCCAATAACGCTTTCACAGAAACGCCAACGACTTCTGAGAGTTGCTCGGTATTGAGCAAGCTCGCGTGCAGGCCTCGCTTGTTCAGCCAATCGTGATTCGCGACAGCGACATATGCGACGGCGCGTTCAGCGGCTGTTTTTGGCTTTCGCGTAGCTGCTGCGATTGTTCGTCCTGGAAGACCAACGACTGTTCCTACAGCACCGAAGACAGCGCCTAGAGGGATTGATATAGCGCCTCCGACGACACCAGCTGCTGCCCCAAGAATGTTTCCGCGCTTGGTATTGGCAGCGATGTTTTTTCCAACGCTCTTAGCATGGTTCTGCACATTTTTGACGTAGTTAACAGGTTGTTGGCCAATATTCTTTGCGACGTCTCCAGCGTGATTAATAGCGCGCTCTCCGACTTTGGCTGTCATGAAGGCGGAGATGGTATCGAGGAACGAACCCCATGCTTCTTTCGTGATGCCATGGCCGAGAAGAGCGGGTGCGTAAGCTTTTAGGAAGGGAGATGTTTGGGTGGGGTTCTCTTGAGGGATAGCGATGGGGGGTTCTTGAGCGGATGAAGCCTCGGAGTAAGAGGGCAGAGGGGATGCGGAGGGGAAGTTGAAGGGGTTTTCGGCGGTTGGGATCTTATCGGATGACGGGTCGTGTGCAGATGAGGGGCCTGCTTCTGCTTGGTAGGCTGGTGAGGGATCTGAGGGTTGGGAGGAGTTGGCGAGATGCTCTGCTTCTTTGGAGGACGACATGATGAGAAGAGGTTGTAGATCAAAAGCTGACTTTTAGTAGAGAGTGAGATGAGAGGAATTGAATACGATAAATAAAGCAGCGGCCGTAAGATCTTAAATAGCTGGTAAATACGGCTTAAATGCCACTCCGTCATCGGTTATAACGGCATCGTGCTCAGCCCTAAGATCTGGATTAACCCAGATACTGAACCAATGGGAGACTCCGACAATCGCGCGGCTGGATTATCTCGAATGGCTTGACGGATTGAGACTAGTGCGTCAGCCTCAGGGTAAGCGAGAGCGAGGGGATCCAGTTGTGAAGCTACCTAATGAGGCTGTGCTGACCTCGAATGGATTGCTATCTTTTGATGTGAAGATTCTGGAGACATGTTGGGACAAATGACACATATGACTACGTTCAAGATATCATGTAGGCCAGGTAAGACGTTACATTTCTTGCATGCTTATTATTAGGACTTCGCTCGGGTAACATATCCGCCTTGATTAAATACGCAAACATCCTCACTAAATCGTCAAATTCTCCTCATCTCGCCGCCACTTGTTCGCCCTATGATGGTAAGTACCGCCCTGCTGAATAAATGCAAATTGCTCCCTCTTCCTTCCACTCCGCCAAAGCCTCTGCGATTCCGAACACTGAGAGAAATGCAAAGCGGCTGCATCCTCAGAGTATGATCGATCGCGAGCGTGGAAACACGGATTGACCAAGATGTTTGCGCTCGATATGGAAATAAGCGTTGCGTCGTCTTGTTTCCATATGTTTAGGTGGCAGGCTATACAGCTTACACCCGTCTTGAGCTGTCCCGTGCGACGATTGAGGCAGGGAAAGATTATGCTTGCTGCGAGGCGGTAGTGTAGCCAGCCGGGGTTTAAGAGGGCTTGTCCAGGCTCTTCCATGGTTCTGTCGACTTTGATATAGGCGGCTAGTAAGTCCTTTCCTAGAACGCCACGGGTCTTGGACATTTTCTTAGGGTCATTCCAGTTGTGTGTCTTGAAGGTACGTATATCCGTCGACTTCAGGGCGGTGGCGACAGCATCAGCGTGGTTGGCGTATAAACCCCCCCACTGCTTCCTTTTACTGATGTGTGCTTCGTTGACGAGAGCTGTCTCCGGTGATGTGCAGAGACACTTGAAACAGCAGCGTTTGACAGGAGGAAGGAATAGAAAATCGCCGAACAGTCCGCAGAAAGCACACTTTGTTGTCGTGAGTGCGCTGTAAACATCGGAGTACGAAACATAACCGCTAAGATCTGTCCGTCTCAATGCATTGAGGGCATCAGGAGCGTGGCGCAGAACTTGTTGGTACGTGGTGATTGCAGTGGAGAGGTAGCGCGCCCTGCGACTGACTTGTCGAAAGCGGCGGAACGAGTCGATGTCTAGCTGCAAGACGATACCTTCGAGGATACCTTGAGGGAGGCGTGTGAAAATACCCAAGTTTGGGACTTGAGTCTCGGAGCAGCGGGAGAATAACCTGTAGATTGGAGGGGAGAACTCTTCGGCTTTGGGGTCGTGATGGGGAAAGTAGTACTTGGCACGTTTGTAGAAGCAAGTTTCAAGAAGTTCTTTCTTGCTGACTGTTATGTTTTGTGTCATGTTGGAGAGAGCTAGCGGTGAGTTATTGGTTGAGTTGTAGGCCATTTTGTTGATGTGTTGAAATGGAAGTTAATGGAGGGAAGAATGTTGGAGAGACGAGAGTAATTGAGAGGAACATAAAGGAAGATGCGAAGACTTTACTTATCTACCGCAGTATGTAAATTCTAAATCCCCGCTTCTGTGATTCACAGGGTCTGGTAGGGTTAGAAAAGGGCATTTTGGCGGTGGACGCGGAGTACGATAAGAGGTACACCTTATTACCAGTGTCATTGGGGCAAGTTTGCGTCATGTACATCGCAATAAACTTATGGTTTGTCAATGCGATACTTCTTGATCTACTATAGGATCGAAGATAAAGTTGAACGAGAAATCAGAGTTACGATGTCTAGGCATCAATCGAAATCAGAGTTACCCTCACGCATTCACCAGTCACAAGGTTGGGATACTGAACTCACGCCGAACTCACTTTGGCTTGCTTACGCGGCACCTGTTCTCAGGCCTACAGCTACCCAAGAAAGACAGACCTTTATCGCATATGTATCAAGGATCCTAGGCATCGTGCTTATCGAAGGTTTGGTGGCTCTCGGATACATAATCAGTATACTTCTATCAATACAGTATGGCTGGAAGTGAATGTACGTAGCGTCGGCATCTTTTGTCAACTGATGCACGCGGAAGAGAACGTCTTTGTCGTCCCTATCTTCAACGACCAGATGTATCACAATTTCATCGAAGGCACCGAAATTACAAGACTCATATATATTTGCTATCTACTAGCTTTTCTGCTCTCCCATAACCATAGATCCAATCTCATCTCCCTTTCATCAGAGCCGCATACGATCTCATCCAAAAGTCAAACTAACATGTACAAACCCACCAAAGTCAAGATAACTCTCCTACAGTCTGATCAGACACCTCCAGAACTAGCCGCGATTATGCCACATCGCGTAACCAACGAGGATACAGATGTATAGTCCAATTTGAAAAATTACAGCGGTCAACACCTAGAAGGCCTCATTGTTCAAAACTGGCATGTCGTCTACAAATCGGCGACAATATTCCACTCGCTCGCTAATCCCCCAATGCATGCCCCCATTCGCAGCAAACCAAGACTCGGGACCAAGGTTCGCAAAGCGATTCTTCCAGATCTGCTTTGCATGCTCACAAGTCTCGTAGTGCTCCTGGAAGTCCTTATGCGAATAGCATCGGTCACGCTTCTCAGCGTCAGCGTTGATTCTCCCGTCGCCAAGCGATCCGTTTGCCTGGACGTGTCGGTTCTCAAAAGCTTCATGGCAGCCTCTACAGCTGCATCCTTGTTCGATTTCACGCGTGGAGGTGTTGAAGAAGGGAAAGTGGATGGTAGCTGCTGTTCGGTAGTGCAGCATTTCGCCGTAGAAAAGCTCCTTGACCGGGTCAGAGGTGTCGATTCCCAGAGTTGAATTGCTGAAGACGTCGTCCACCAAGACGGCTCTGGTGCTCTTCAACATTCTACCAGGATGTATATGGTTCCGGACTTTGAGTGATTGCATGGAAGATCGATCGATCTTCTCAATGAGGCGTGGGCGATTGTCGTCTGTTCCGTAAATGGAGAATCGTCCATAGTATGGAAGAATTTCCTCTGTTCCAATAACAGCCATACGAGGCGATGTCTGCAGGCACTTATGGCACGTTCGTGTGCATGTGGGGAGGAAGAGCAACGATCCGTAGTGAGAACAGAACCCACACTTGGGGGAGGTGAGAACCTTGTGGATATCGCGTATGGTGACGTAGGGACTCAGCCCGGTACGAACAAGGCTGACAACTACGGTACTGCCATGAGCCATGACCTCTTTGCAATCCAGAACCGTCTCTGTCAAGCTGTGTGCTTTGGCATTTACGTTCCGAAAGCTGAGGAAAGATTCAACATCAAGAAGACGAAGGATGCTGTTCATGACGTCGCTCGGTAGCTTCTCAAAAAGATTCAGATCTGCGGTGGGCGTGCCGAGAGGGTTGGTCAAGCCCTCAGGGACGGGTCCGAGATTCTCCAGCATCGGGAAATACCATTTCCTCCGAACGTAGGAACACTTGCGACGTATCTTTGCCAAGTCTTCCGGTAGACGCGTCCAGTCGGTACCAGGCTTGAGGCCATATCTGCGAGCGAAGTAGATATCCAACTCGGATGTTCCAGGAGGAGGCGCTGAAGGTTCGGCAATTATGTCGCGATAGTGCATTTTGGGGTAGTGTATGAAATACGCAGGTTTGGGAGTTGAGGGCTGATATGGCACAAGTATGAGTTGAGCGGCGTATGGGTTGATGGCTTTCGGTGCTGTTCCAGTTCGGATTGTGGAAAAAGGGTGTATAGGGAGATGGAAGGGTTCTCTGACGGTCTGAATAGGCACAAGAAGTGTGATAGTTCGGAGAAATATTCGCTGCAGATGCTGAGGGATCAAAGATGAAAGACGCGTGAAGAGTCGATTTCGCTGCTATGCCGAAAGGTTGGTCAAGGGCTCGGAAAAGGTGAGATATAAGAGAAGAATAGAATGCCAACCTTGATGGGAGTGACTAGGAATCGCAAGTCAAGAAGGATGAAAGCTGTTTTGACAGCCAGCGATGACAATGTTAACCTTGTGTGATGAAAGAAGTATAATTTCTCACAATATCGAAAGAGGTTTTGAGTAGTGTCTTGGGTAGGGGACGTTGTTATGAGAAAAGGGCGTTGGGATGGGGATGGTGTTACGGAAAGAGAATGCTGTTGTAAGAAGGTCAGGATACGAAGCAAAGGGCGTTGCCAATGTTTGATTGACACTGGCAGAACAAATGCTCATGGCTATGATAGAACGCCCTGGCATGCGTGGTTCTGTGGCACTGGTAGAGGGTTGGCAGCTGGCACTGCGCGTATCATAGCTCTACGCGTTTCTACGAGGCGGCGTTCTAGATATGGCGAACAGTGTTAGCCACTCTAACTACCAGTGGTCGAGCTACTGGTTGGAGTCGCATGTGTCTAGAGCTGGCGCTAATTTGGCTCTTGCTCCCACTATATCGAACACGGTTTGAACTTGCATGAAGACGGAACAGATGTGTTGTACATACACGAATATAAGCTAGTTCGAAGCGAGTGAACAGAAGGATCACGCCTGTGAATATTACCGAGGAGACACTAACGAGCAACCGAACCAGTACGCCGAACAAGAAACCCAAAGAAGGACCGAAGTTATAGCCAAACCGTCGAGATACATCTGTCCCATCAAGCAATCTTCTGCGTAACTCCTGGCCCTTTCATACGTGGCACAAGAACTCTTCCATTGCGATACTCATACTCCAACTCCATCCTTGAACCACGATCCTCCTGGAACGACACTTGGATAATCCGCAGGATAATTTTGAGAAGGTCTGCATACTCTGGATACTCCTGCTTGACGTCGAGTTTCACGAGCTTGAGGCTTTCGTTATCCTTCTGAGCGTCGCGCGCGAAACGGCTGATGATGTTCATGTCACGCTGCGTTGGGAGTCCAGCCGCCATATTAATCCAAAGAACGTTATTGGCTTTGTGGAGGCTTTCATATTCGCTAAGAGAGCTGCATCCATCATCGAGAACGACGTAAACAAAGCGTGAGGAGATCTCATGTAGACTTGTCGGGGTGATGGTAGAGGCTGTACCGTTTTCTGCGAGTGCGGAAGCCAGTTGATCCGCAAAGCTGAACAAGCTACCCTGAGAGCCCGGTAGAATGTTTACCATCAGGCGCTGGGTTGATGCAACTGCTGTAGAGATAACGCAGTAGCAGGATTGGCCGATGTAGTCGAACATCTTCGTCGCTGGTTCAAGGCCGCTGAACTGGGTACCCTGTAGCAGCTTGTTCCATTCATCGTTCGACGGGTATGGCAATTGTTCACAGCGTTCATCTAAATTCCCCGTCAATAACTCCCGACTGCCAACGTGAGTAGTAGGACACGTACCTGACCACATATTCTTGTTCATACCCAAGATAAGGCTGTACGCTGGTGATATGTCCGAGAGTCCGACCATGGCCAAGACACCACCAGGGACGAGGAGTTTGCGCAAATTGGCTAGTGTTTCCGTCAGAGAGTCGGCTGTATGGAGAATGTTATTGACGAGGATTAGGTCGTAGGTATTGAGGCTGAAGCCTTGCTCAATGGGATCGCGGTTGATGTCCAGGCTCTTGAGCTTGAGGAAGTCTTTGGAGATGCCCGACTTGGTCTGCTCCAGCACTGATAGCGACGAATCGGTAAGAGTATATGAGACATTCTTCTGTTCTCGTAGCGCGTCAAAGATCGTCTGCGTGTTGTTGCTCGTACTGGCGCCGACCTCAAGGACGTTCAAAACAGGCTTCTTTGTCGCATATGATGAGAGATACTGTTTGAGATGGCTTCTCATCTTCTGCATCAACTCCATCCCGTCTTGCATTCGATTGAATCTGTTGCCTTCCAATAAAAGTGGCATTGGATCAATAGTCCCTTGCAGAATGGCTCCCAAATTTGGTCCAACCTTGGCCAGAATCTCTCCTTCAACGCCCATACGCATAAGCGACGATAAGATCTCAATCGTAACAGTCATCGTCACATCGCCCAGCACGAGCTTGCTCGCCTGCGACGAGTTGTAGGCTTGCATCCATTGATACAATTGCTTTCGGAAGCCTGTAAGTTTAGAAGGGTCAAAGTCCGGGATATCCAGAGGGATGTTGTTGAGAGATGCGCGAATTATCAGAGCTGCGGCGCGGGCTAGTGTGATTTGGTGATCGGCTGTTGCTTTGCATATTGGTGTTCTGGGTCGAAGTTCAGAGCCGGTGAAGAAGTTGGCATTAGGTTCCCATTCGACGTGGTACACTGAGTCCCAGTCGTCGTCGTCGTCGATGACGAGTTGGTCTCGGATGATAGGCTGTACTATAGACATGACTGGAATGCGACCGTCGTGTTGATAAGATAACGATAAGGGTACAAGTCAAGTGAAGTTCTCTCTGTAAAGACATGAAGTGGGAGACAGAAAATGTTGGCGCCAAGCAAGGCCTTATATCCCTCCAAAAACCCCAATATCTCACCACTTCCGGAATGGAGAGGGGGCGGGGGGCCATGACATTCGTATCTCCGGGGCATACCCCAATATTTCTCGGAGCCGCAAAGCATGTGAGACCCTTTAACCCCACGGGGAAATGAACGGCCGAGCTTCCGATACGTGCCCGCGTTTGGGGTAAATGGTGCCATGGCATGTTTCTGTGACATTTTATCTCCTGATCAACGTGGAGTGATGAGAATGAATTGGGAAGTTGGGGAAGACCCCGCGTTTGAGAACCGATGGGTAAGATGTTGGTTTTGGGGGTTGAATGACGAGGTTTGGGTGCAACGGATGAGGCGTGTTAAGGAGGGAGGGGAGCCGTTGATCCCGTCGTTACAGAAGCCACTCAATGTTCTTTCAGCCAATTCAGTTTACTGCTTTGTTATATGAACTCCACTGTTCCCGTTGGGGTTACGTTGAGGCTCTATCAGGAGCAGATGATCAATGGACTAATGCATGTGATTGCGGGAAACTCCACAAATCGCATCCGCAATACCACTCGAGATCGGAGCCGTCGCATTCGTCTTCTGACACGTAGAATAACCTGCTCTGACGTAAAGAGGGGATTTCACAAGCTCGGGGAGATATCTCGGACCGCCGGTGTTGGTTCCGGATGTTCCGGATTTGATCGTAGATGACATAACGGTTGAGGGATATAAAGCGTGCGTCACGGCATTATTATTCAGTGTTACTGCAATGTCTCGCCACATGTTGCTCGGTCTGTAAGGTGTCTCAGAGTCCAATTTAGTAATCGGGCCATCTGCTTCTGTGCCGCAAGTATGAGTGAGGCGGCTGTACGTTGGGGGAGCAGATGCGGCATTAAGTTTTCAAGGGCAGCAGCTCATTTTGAACCGCGCAATTTGGCTTTGTAGAGTGTACTTCTTTTCAAAATACACAGATGTACAGTCCATGGCAATGGACCGCATTAAGGCAACGAGTTGCTCAGCCCCGTGAGTAGACACCGCGATCCCGGAGAGTCGCCCCCATCTTCAAGCACTGATCCAACCGAAGGAGGGAAATGAGAGTTGACTCGAGGAAGAACTAGTGGAACCTCAGCTTCAAGGACTACGATGACAAACTCCGCTGCGCATTTCATCAGCATTAACTGGAGAGTAACTGCCACGCGTCTGGTAGCAGAGACAGTATCAGCCTGGATGTGCCTGGCTCAAATCCAGGTCATATGGGTCGAAGAGGTCACGTCTGTGATTTCAACGTCACTGCCAGTATCCTAATATAGTAATAGAAGACTTCTTTTGCTCCCACACAGCTGGAACACCTATTGTTCCAATTGACGAAGGCCCATTAATCTTGAACTGTAGGCTCTTCCTACAAGTCTTCTAATCGCTTGCTACTGCTTTTACTATTGTAAGATCAATCCTTTGTTGTACACGCTGTGATGATAATACTGAGTTCGCCATTGCATTCATTCCCTTTCAAAGTGTTGACCGGCAGGCGTGCGTTGAACCAGGGAGCTTTGTCGGGTCTTTTATCAGCCAATAGCAAAGTCTTGAAAATTAAGGTGCTGCAAGATCCAGATGGTTCGGTTATCAGATATCCCGGAGTGCTCGTAGCAATGCTCACTTGGTCTCAGAGGGTGACGACATCAGCGCTACTGATGCGGTGGATCCTTGGTCTCGTGGCTAGTCGCGGTGGTCAAACTACTCTTTAGGGTTCGATCGATGTCCCATACGACCCCAGGTCCCGGGGCTCTTCACTTCTAGAGCCAAAAATAGTTGCGGAAACAGAAGTATTAAAAGAACTTCCGAAGCTTCTAGCAGCTCATCGGTCGCTGTTGTCCAGACCAGTTCCGTAAAGAACCCAATTAAAGATATAGGTATGATGTTTATATAGTGCTAGCTTAGCTATCTTCTACCTGAACCAACAACAATTGGTAGTCAAGCAACGTTCCCTGAACAAAGATCTTGCGTTGCTACAAAGAATCGTCAACATATCTGTAGGAAGATTCAAACTCATTTAGACCCTATTGACCCCAGAGCAGTTGACCTCCACTACTGTAGATCTCCAAGTATGGATATTCACTCGAAAATACCATCGTGCCTGTAGAGCCAACCCGGCGAAGAACAGGAGTCCAGTATACAAACCCCTCTTTGTCCCAAAGACGCAACTTACCATCTCTACCAAACTCCAGAAGATGAGCTGACTGACTCCCAATTTCTTCCTCGTTAGACCACAAGACCTCATCATGCTTGTCAAGCACTTCAAATATACCGTCGTTCCAGAAGAAGAACTTCACGCCGTTCGCAAACTGTAGAAATGGTGAAGCAGAAGGTCTGATCTTGAGGTTGCCACGCTCAAAAGTGCATGAGCACCCTGATAGGAAGGTTATTGAGAGCGCAATGATAGGGACACTACCTTACTTACTTGGTACCGCAATGTCTTTGTGCGACTCGACTACACATCGCTTCGATTCGTTGTTCCCCTCCTCATTGTCTTGATTTGCATCGTCCCTGATCCTCTCATGATCGAGGTCAGCAAGCTGTCGCTGATTCTTTAACACGCATCCGGTGCCGCCCAAGGAAACAGCGCTTTGAATTCCTGGCGAATCCATGTACTCATAGAATACAACACCAGTCATGTCATCTCCGCTCGAATAATCTTCTCCAACTGTTTCCTTATTGAACATAATGCAAGGCCAGCGCCCCGAATTGTTTTTATTAGCATTCTCCATGAATAGCTCGAGGTCATAGGGCTTGTGATAGATATTTCCTCCATATATCACACAGAGGAGTTTCATACCACGCATGGAGTCGGAGACACCTTTGACTATTTGATGTTGGGACTTTTCGATGATATGAAACGGCTCAGTTCTAGGCTTTTCAGGGGTAAAGGAACAAACTCTCATGGTTCCATCGGTGGACTTGTATAGGATCGATAGGCTCGTAGTTCTCGGTATGGAGCGTCCATTTGACACTTTGTGTTCGAGCTCGTCCATCAGAAGATGCAAGTTGTGATCTGAGGCACAGATCACCTTTTGCTGCAGTTGGAAAGTAATATCGTAGGTTCCACATACAGCAGCAAGAATCTGGAGCTTTTTACACTTGGTGGCCGGTGCTGGAGCGGTCTTGGATGGCTGGCTGACGGGACCGGTCGGTTGATCGTTCTTCACTGGTAGCAAGTCCGCCCAAACTTCAGGCGGGACCAACGTTCGCATTGCCAGATCAGTGGAAGACTCTGTTCCATCTCGAAATACAGGGGATCTTCCACTATTACTGCAGGAGTCAAGATCAGAAGTACAAGGTGTATGAAGCTCCTCGACGCCGCTGCTCGACTCGCTCGGCGCGTAGTCCGCAACAGAAGGCAGGAAAGGATCTTCTTGCACCATGGTCTCTTGTTGTGAGATGGGTCGAGAAGATTCCGGAAGGGCTTCGTTGACGGTCTCTTGCACGAGGTTGTCCTCGAGATTTTCGTTGAGAATGTCAATCTTGGGCAGAAGCTCCGGGTGTCGAGTCAAAGTATTCACCTGGCTCGTATAGTGTTAGACGATTCAGGGGAGATAAAAAATTAAACTTACCACTGCAACAATATTGTTTATCTCCTTCTCAATCGCACTGCGTACAGCCAGGAGAGCATTGAGTTCAGGCGGAATAGCCCTGGGCTTGTCGACCTGAGCTAGCAAATATGCGTCAGTTCGCCGAGGTATCATACTAGAATAGCTCAAGGCATACAATACTTATCTCGTTGAGAGATGATATCCTGAACCTTTTTTGACAAATGATTGTACTTCATGTAGCAGTCAAAGAGCTTAGAGGTGTATGGTGCAACACCGTCATAATCGAGCGGTTTCAGTATCTCATAGCCTGACCATTCGTTGAAGCTGCGATTTGCGTTGTACTTGGTAAGTATGGCCCTGTCCTTGATTAGTCTGGATCCAGAATCATAGTGTTTAAAATTACCAAGTTCTCTGAGGATCCTGGGCAACAAGAGCAGGAAACTGGCTCGCAATCCTCAGTATAGACGCTACGTCTGCGGCGCGATTCATGTCTGGGACCTCCACGCCCTGGATGACGGATGCGATCGCAAATTCTTTGCAAACATTCTCCAAGTCCATGGTAGGCTCAGTCAAGCCTTTCTTGACGCTATCTAAGTTAGCTTCATGTGTGACAATTCGTTAAATTCTTACGCTTCGATTAGCTTATCCTTGCGATCCGGGTCCGAGGCAATGAAGGAGATGATGCTGATGAACAGCCCGCCTGTTATAAAGGCTGCCATGGTCAGATTACAGCAGCAGAATGTGCGCCTAGTTAATACATACCAGAGATATAGGAATCTCCAAATGTCTCGTTGAATCTAAGCGATCCAGCCTCCATGCCATCGATGGGAAGGAATCGGGCGGAGCCTTTCAGACTGGTGATTTCGCCCATTACACGAACTGATGCCATCAGACTAATGTCGGCATCGTCGATCTCAGCGCTGTTGAATGCATTCATGTGCCCATGGACTTCCATCCTGCCAGTCGTAATGGTGGCAGCGCGAGAAATATCCATTATATCGGCGACCTCTGACACACGTTCGAAGAGCATAGACGAGGTCGTGATTTTCGGTGAGAGTGTCTCCGATGTTATCATGGCCTCATCTGGAGCTTCGACGGCGCTGTCGATGCACATTGTCTGGGTGTACGAGTTGAACCCCATGCCCTACAGATACATGTTAACGAATGATCACAAACAGCGCTCCGTATGATAGAATGGTTGACTAGTCCTCACGGGGAGTTTCAAGAGCTGTCAAAGTTTTATAAGCCGGTGAAAGAACTTACCAGACGCATGGCATCATTGTATGGTGCGAGTAAGAGCGGCATGGCGACCTTCGGAAATGCGGTCTACGGTAGAAATTATCGCGAATATTGAAAAGGTTGGAAAATTTACAGACGGGATCGCAGGTGCTTTTTTAGAGTCATGGCAGGGCTTATTCACGCTTTGCCCTATTGCTTGTCAACTTAAAATATCGTGTTGTCATTCATCACTTGTGTTTGCAGCCTAAAGCTTAACCTTGGAAGAACCAGTGCACCGCATGATAGGTGGCTTTCGCCTTCGGCGCCATGCAGAGAGGCTGCTAGGAAATAAGGTTGAGAGGTCGTCAAAAAGACGTCAAGCATGAGGATACATGCTGTAGGCTAATTCAGAGGAGCCACAGGAGTTTTCAGAAAGAATCAGAAAGGAGATAGGTAACAAGACTGCCAGCACCAGAAACTTTGCCTCGATGCTACTGTTTGGTGACAGATTGCTGCGTTCTCGTAAAGCTTTTAGACGTCGCGCAAGACAGCCAGTGCCCATCGATAGTCTACCATATTGAGCTCATGATTACCGGTGAGTCTTGTACCAAGGATCGCAGTGACACAACTAGCGAACATAATGTGATGCAAGACATGCATCAAGATTCTTCCAGAGTTGGCGAGCTGGCCGGACAAAAGAAATATCTAACAGTGCTTTTACCAACAGTGGATGAATGGTAGAATTGTAAGTTCATGTTTTCCGTTACCATCGCCATGTTCCTATCCTCCAATTCTCCTTTTCTCCTATCTTCCTATCCAACTTTTTGGAAAAGTCACGTGACAGCTTTTCCAGTTTTGTTCATTACAGTAGCATGGAAATGTAAATTGGAAAATATCATATGTCGTTCGGTCCCAAGGAAAACAGGTAACGCCAGGTCTTGCCAATAACAAGGATAGGAAACTCTAAGATCGAGGTCAAAATCAATAGTCACATGATGCGGGGTGAGTAAAGTTTTCCAATCCCTGTGCAAATCTGTCAGTGTCCAATCTCCCAGCCCCACAAGCTTAAATTGACCTCGCTCAGGAACAGTGTGCAAGTTACCCTGTACCAGGCGCACCGAGAATGGCAATGGAAACACTTTTCGCAACAAATCAAAAAATGGTCGGATTGGTGTTTGGAGCATTTGGAGTCTTTACAGAGGACTGCAGAAACTTCTCAGGCAGATTCTTGCAAAGAGGTCGCAGAAAAGCACATGGCCAGCTTGCTAAAGGGGCGATGTCATTATCATACTGAATGGACTATCGAGACTGTATATTTAACTCCTGGTCGATTGGAATAGACTCCTGGAGACAGTCTCACATTGTACATGAAACTGTCTTCTTTACCAAGTCTGACATGCTTACCCTGCAGCTCTCTGACAATGAATGCACTGACATGTTCCGAACTCAATCTCGTAAATAGCAATCTAAACTCAACACTGGCCAGCCCGACTTGCTAATTCTTAATGTACTCTGCAGCAAGTCTAGCAGTAACGTACGAGTACATTGCCGATCAAAAGTCGGTTTGCTGTAACTTCGTCCAAGTCTAAGTTGCATACCCTGTAGAGGCCGTTGGCCCGACCCGACCACCAGCATCAGATGTCTGGTGCAGACAAAAGCCTTCATCTAACTGTGATTTGAGCGATAACCTAGGCTGTATATTACATTTGAATGTGCCGTGTCTTCGAGTACACTCACCACACCTTGTCAAGCAGTTGCCCATGGTGAGCTTTGGCTGACATTACCAGCCATCTTGCTTGGCATCGCACTCCTATCTTCACAATCCAAAGCACTCAATCTCCAGATTGGTTGCTCGTGGCTTCTCATTCTGTCCCTCATAACCCGTGTAATATGCTTTCCCACTTGGTTGACATACTTGCCTACGCTGAATATCCATCGACAAAAGAGTCAAGCCAGCATCTAATTATCCAAGTTTAGGACGTCACTTCTGCTAACCATTCCGGGGGCGCATCATCAAGAAAATCGACCTCTGAAGGGTTTAAAATCCTTGTTGGGTATCATGTGCCCATGAGTAGTCTTTAAACAGATTGACATTATCTAGCTCAGATACGTCCATTAGATAATGCCCCAACAATCTTTGATCCAAACAGAAATATTGACTCATCCTAACACTATCTGTATCTTTCATTTATCTCCCTACTCATCTGCCGGCTCAACAAACACTGGCCCAAACATCTGACAACAAACCTTGTGCTTCAGGTCTGGAAACATATCAAGGTACACACCAACACACTTCGACACTCCACCTGGCACCTTTCTCGCCGCTGGGACATGATACGACAAATGACAAACTAATTTAGGATCATGATCATAGTCCTTCACTCCACTGCAGTCCATTTGCATTCTCCGACTATCCCCCAAAATGAACTTTGACCGTTAGCTATGTTACTCGGGGAGGTCAGAGAGAACTTACAGAAACATGAAGAATGTTGCCGCTGATGACTGTTGTCGCACATCTAGTTAATGCGCCTGTGACCTCCTCGTATGGTTTGACTTTCAGGGTTGTTTTATCTCCCGTGATATAACCACCGCGCCTGGTCTGGTTATCTTTATATGTAAACTCCAGGCCGCATAGTCCTTTAGTGTCGGGATTAAAGTACGCGGCTATCTGGGACACACTCGTCCAGCCCCCCTTTCCGTCTTCTATCTCCCAGAAGATCTTATCGCTCTTTGTACAGAGTCCCTCGCGTATATGCCATATGCTCGAAAGGCATCTCTTAGCCAATGGTGTAGGTTTCACCTTGACGTTGATACAATCGTGCGAATGGAAAGCTCCCCAAACAAAACTATCCTAGAACAAAGTTAGCGTTTTTTCCTCAACATCACAAGTCACTTACCAATCTCTCGAATCGATTCTCCGTGTAGCATAATTCGTGCATATCGCCGTCTGGCCCAGGATGAACCTCGACAGCGTTCGGTCCAGGACCAGACTTTTCGATCCGGACTCCGCTGTACATTGCATTTCTGCCATTATGATACGCGCAACCGTGCACTGCGTTCCAGAGAGTGATGCCTGTAATTCTGTCTCCTTCACTGACGTCGAGATGGCCAATCTCCTTGAACCATTGACCAGCATAAACGGGCTGGCTTTGGTCCCAGAAGTCGAAGCGGAAACCTGATACATGTTCTGGACGTCGACTGCGCCCCTCTCTTCCACATGAGATCCCTACGCGCTTGACGTTGTTGAGACGAACAGACATTGATTGCCCTTCATGGGCTTTGTAGTAGTTGAGCGCACTTGACGGCGACACGGGCCGAGATGAGTCTAGATGGTCGAGATGTACAAGTCCCAGGGATTCTAGGTACCCAGACAATGGAATCATCTTTCGAGATACAAGTCAGTATCTCAAACATATAGATAACATGAAAAGGTGGTAAGACTTACACGAACCTGTCCCAGAAATCCAGTTACAGCCTCTCCACGAGGCGAAACCAGGATCTCCATTCCAGGGTTTTCGGGATCTTCCATAGGCTTAATCCTTTTAGTAGCCGTCCCAAAACGGGTAATTATCTGAATTGGATATCAGTTAAATCAGCTGAAGTCGTATTTAAGATGAATCACCCTACGTACCCTGAAGAAGGAGGCAAGCGGCGCAGAATAGCCCAGGCCAATGATTCTCTCGCCAGCCGGTCCATCGATAGGAAGAGACAGTTCAATGGCCGTATCTCGATGTCGGTAAGCAGTTAAAACTTCACGGAAGCCGAACTCCCTCTCTGTTCCGTCAGTGTAGTAGAAGCCTAAGCCTCTGACAGTGTGATTTAGATCATCGTGAAATATGGCGACTCGAGTGAGGAGTGGAAGTAGTGAGCCACTTGGGCCGCCAAAGTCCATGTTCAACATGAAAGCAGGTTCATTGACGGTGGGAGGAAACATAGTTACCACGTCAGGTTGAGGAGGTGCAGGGTGCCATACATGTTGTCCAGGGCTGCTTGGTCTATCCATAGCCATGGCGTCGCCTAGCTTCTCAACCAGCTGGATCGAAACGACTTTGCAAGCCTAAACTCGTTAGTTACTCCCTGTAAGCGGTGGATCAAGACATACATCGAGTCCAAGCAGCAAGCCACTAATGTAGGGGCCGTTTTGCGGCTTTAGCAGTGTGATGCCAACGTAATAGTCAGGTTTGTCGACTTTACCCACGATCTTCCAGTCTACTTCACCAAGCTCATCCTTGATCCTAAAGGCAAGTCCAACTATGCCACCAAAAGTAGTCGCCACCTTAACAGCGATTACCTGGTCAGATGGTTTGATGAGAAATCTCGTTTCTGCCTTGTTAACCAAACCAATGCGAAACTTCTCAATATGATCTCGCCCCATTACCCGAATGCTGCATATGTAGGGCCTCCCATCGAGTTCCCCTATGCTAACCGAGAACCATGCGCCGCCTCGCAGGTTCAGGTATCGCGAGCCTTTGACATAAATATCCCCGTGAGGATTTGCGCCCGGCTCTCCTCCAAACCCTTGTACTCTATGGGTCATGTCATATCCTAATGACACTAGCTCCTCTCTACAACTTGCTGTGTCTTCCAGACGTGGGCTTTGTTCAAGCATGGCGACCGTACAGGGCGCGATATCCTCAAGACCCTTCCAGATCCGAAGCCGATTTAGCGCGTGTGCTGTTTTAGATCTGTCTTTAAGAGCATGCTTCATGCTGAAGTACAGATCTCGTCATGTCTCCGTTCTGTCGTATTCCAACGGAAAGAATCTCATTTCGTGATCACGACTGAAGCGGCTTGCCCAGAATGTTTGAGGTAAATCAGCAGGCTTGGTGAGGTTTGCAACAGTCTTTGATGCAAGCCGAAGGTTGAGAAAAGACCCATTATTTAGTAAGTTGATTATCTCGTGATTCAACTCGGTAGAAAGCTTGGAGAATACGTCCGACGATACTTGTGTATAAGTCCCTCCATCAACTAAACGATACAACGTCGGACCGGTGGGAGATATGCTGGGATCAGCTTTCAAGAATTCCCAACCGAAAGAGCTGCGGCTTGCGAACGTCGCAACAGACAGCGCTGGTTCATTATGGAGGCGAAGATACGATATCCAACCATCGCCATTGCTAGGCATACTCTGTCGGAAATCAAACAACACCTGTAGGATCTGCTCGTCTTCGTAGCGTCGCGGCGATTCCAAGAACATCCTGTCGCGGTATATGGGCCAACATGCTTGGTGGATGAAGAATCCTTCGTTCGGCCGAATAACTGGGTGCGGTTGCAAAGACCCATCTTGAGAATATCCGATAGGCGTGAGCGAAAAGTGCGACTGGCCTTCTTCACGCTGGACTGGAGAATGAATGTCAGCAGGTTTTCAGCTACACGTGAAGTTCTCTTATGTTACCAGCGAAGATCATGCGCCACCATGGCCGTTGCTGTTCGTCTGCTTGTAGCTGGTGGGTGCAGGGGATGCTAATTCCACAGAGAGCACATCGGACATGCATTATCGCTAGGGATCGATTCGTTATTTCCTTGTTTGCTTGTGACAAAGAGTGGCTATACCGATGCAGTTTCTCGTCTCGTGGTTCGGATTAATTGGGGCCGACGACGAACCTTATTGATGGAATTGCGAAGGATCAAAGATCAGGCAACCATCAGCCATCTCGTAGGTGTATCTAGCATTTTATAGCTCCTGAAGAAGAGGAAAACGTCATTAGATAACTAACTTCTTCTGCCTGTTGATTTAAGCTCTCAGCCACGAGCCTCAACCGCAAAAAGTACATCTACCTCACAACTTGGACAGTATACCCAATGACTAACCTAAGACCATAGGATAAGCCATCTCCTACATATTGTTACTGTAGGAATTTCTCAAGCACAATGTCAGAGTCCAAAGGCAGATTAATATCCTTTGCAGTTGAGATCTGTGGCTGAAAGTACATATTGTATGGATGACTGCGGCCTATAAGGTTAAGCTTTAGGCTGCGAACACAGATGATGAATGACAACACGATATCTTAATGCCACGTATTGCTGACGGTGAAGCAACAGTCTTATGCATGTGAGGCGCGTACTGTGAGCATCAGCTGCGGGGTCTATCAACTCAAAATAACACTCTTATAAAAGCAGCTCAGGCAGTATACCAGCTACCCATACAATTGCCAAGATAAGCTTTTCACAGGTTTATGCATGCTCTCATTGGTTCCTCTAAAACAACCTTCAGAACATACATCGTGGCTTATCAGAACATTGGCTGTAGATAGCTATCGAATTGCAATAGCGAGTCATGTTGCCTCTCTAACCTTTATGTATCAACCCTCTACGTGATCAAGCCTTCTTTGCCTTGGCCCTCAAAGCCTCCCATTCGTGCTCCAGCATTCCATAGTCAATCATATCCCACCACCGCCTATCAAACCAAAGTGCCTCCCTACTCCTCCCCTCCTCCACAAACCCCAACTTCTTATACAAATGCTGTCCCCGCTCATTAAACCCAGCTGTCCCAATCCCAACCCGATGATACCCCCCAAACCTAAACGCCCAGTCCAGCGCCCAATTAATACTCTCCCCTCCATAGCCCTTATTCCTAAACGCGTCCGCAATCACGATACCAATATGGGTTGCCCGATGCTGTTCGCGGTTCTTGGGCTTGCCGCCCCAGCCGATGCATATAAACCCAATGGGAACTGGTTCTTCGCTCTCAATGTTTTGCTTCTTGGCTTCGTCGGGGGAAAGACATAATACAACAGCCAGAACGGACTTTTGGAGCTCTGTTAAAAAGTCTGCAACGTCCTTTTTGTTTTTTGGACGAAGTACAGAAGGGTCTGCGAGGGCTTTTGCGACGGGGTCGTTCTCGATGTGCTTGAAGAAGAATTCCTTGTCTTTGTCGTTATCTTCTGGTGAGCGGTAAATAAGGCGCTCCGATTGGAACGCCTTGGTCACGCTTGAGATGTCCATGATGACGATGATGAATAGAAAGAAAAAGAGAGGTTGTTTCTATGGCTTATGTAGTCGTAGATAATCGTTTATCGCGTCGGGAATACGGCACATATCTAAGCGCTAAGCGACGGGTAAGCAATGCGTGGCCCCTCCACTTTTACCTTCCTCTTTGGTGATGGTTCGTGAGTCACGACCCCAAATTCGCGATAGTCAAGAGGTGATCAATTCTCGACGTGGATTAATTGTGCCTGAGTCATGGATTGACTCACTTTGAAAGACAAAAGAACTTCGAGTTTGAGGGTTCTACCTCAGGAGTATGTAGTGTTATCGTTTACAAGACATGTCGTTTACAGACATGGAGCTAATGTAAGACTGCCGCATACCCATTCTCATTCGGGTCATCTCATGGATACATCAGCCTACACGATATCTCATCTTGGTGACTCAGCTTGACAATCCCTCTTCCCAATCTTGACACAGTCTAGAAGCAACACGTTGCATGAACGAATTGACCAGTCATTTCTTAGTGGCCTATCTTTTTGCTTATCGTATGCCGCGCATTGTTGGCAATGAAACCTTGATCTGACGTGAGCCGGATCATGGTCAGTCTGCAACATGACCATCCCCATGATGAAGCCACAACGTAGTTCGGACAGCAGTTATATGAGATTCAAACAGGACATGTCAGATAATATCGGCAGGTAGCATGCTAATTAATGTCATGATGACCCAAGACCTTCATCAGCGAATCTACTGAACCTGTAAAACGACAAAATACGCATAAACACCAGCCCCAATCCTCTGATGCTCCCTCTTCCTCCCAACAATCTTCACCCTCCCCTCCTCAGCAAGTCCATTAACCTTATCCTCATACCCCTTCACCTGCCAAACCGACTCCCTGATCGTCGAAACAACAACGCCCCCAGCCTTAGTAACCCTAACAAACTCATCAAAAGCCTCAGGTCCAACATGTCCCTCCGTCATAGTCCCAACACAAATAACCGCATCATAACTCTGCGAAGGAATATCAAGCTTCTCAGCGAGATTCGCAACGTTGAGCGATTTGTACACGCCTGTTCGCTCAGCGACTTGGAGCATACCGGGACTTAGATCGATGCCATGAATGTTTGAAGCACCGAGTTTGGTGAGGGCTTCGCCGACGAGACCTGTTCCGCAGCCAGCGTCGAGAATCTTAGCGGAGGAGATTTGAGTGCCGAGATGGGTGATTAGTTCTTGAGATGCGAGTTGGGGAGCGACGTATTCTTCTTTTTCGACGTCTTGGTTGTAGGTGTTTGCCCATTCATTGTATGTACTGAGCGTCTCTGAGAGACTGGTCGCTTTGAGGGAACGCTCGAGTTGGGACATGTTGATTAATTCGAATGAATTAGGTATTCAATTGCTGGCGCGTAAGTGGCAATTCTACTTGTTGTCGCGAGAGGTTTGGATGAGGCATTGGGGGAGGGGGCCAGCATTAGTGTCTCGCGCGCAGCTAATGACGTAGTGGTCTGATCTGACAAGATGACACTCGGCATCGTAAGATAAGCATGCACATCACAACAAATGAATTGCTCACGCCCAACTCATCAATTACGCAAGTAATGTAATGAGTATATATATTTTTATCGAGCCATGACTACCAAGCGCAAGGGATATAACCAAAACCATCAATCGCCTGCCAAAACCTGCCTAACCTAAATACACTCAAAATCCGGTATCAACAGCCCCGAGCGATGCAACCCAAACCGCGGCGAAATCTTAGCCAGCTCAGCAACAAACCCCGGCACACCACCCGGAATCTCCATATTATACCATAACTTCGGATCGTCCATCGCCAGCGCCGCCTCATGCATCTGCACAATCTCCTTGCTATCCCAGATCCCCTCACGTCTATTCAACCTCCGCAGCAGATCCAGCGCCCTATCCCGATGCGGCCCCTCAGTGCACGACCATACCACCACCGAGAGACCAGAGACCAAGTCGCCGTCGAGGGAGAAGCTCGGCTGGCCCGGTGTTATCAGCCGCTGGGCGAGGATCTCGGCGGCGTTGAGGAATGCCTCGGCCGTGTCGGGGGTTGGTTCGGAGAGGTCTTCGGGACCGCAGGACATGCCCATTCGCCAAAAGGTTTGCTGCATGTTGAGGTATGTGAGTTGTGGGGATGCTAGGTCTTGGTACTCCCATGTCGCGATGTGTTTCTTTGTCAATTCGAATCGCGAGTTCCAGACCTCAAACTTGGCGTCCATCTCGCCCCATTTCCTTTCGAGTTCCTCCTTCTGGGGTCCGTTGAGGCTAAACATGTCGATCTGGCCATCACCGCTCATCGAGCATGAATATGGCGTCTGCGCAATAATGTCGACGGTCTCGACGTCGAGTCTGCGCAGGTAGCTCGCTGCTTCATCGAGGTCCTGGAATGGCTGATCCGAGCTATCGCCGCACTGCAAGACATCAAGACAGCCAGAGTTGATATCCGGGATGATGGTGTCCTCCATAAACATCGAAGCCTCAACGCCAAGGTTCGCAAACACCTCTGTAAGCTTCCTCGTCATCTTCTGTTCCTTCGAACTGTTGATCAGAAGGGGCGACGAGAGCAGTTTCGTTCCAGCACGGATATGTCGGATTGACTCCGCATACCGACCAGTGATACCCTCAAACGCGACAAATAACAAACAGCATACTAAAGTACACTGCAGGTCAAAGGCAGACTCCATCGACATGTGGGGTATTATCCGCTGGATGGACTTGTTGTACTGCTGCATAGCCAAGCTTTTCAGCTGCTGCAGCGGAGAACACGTCTCTTGGCCGGCCATGTAGAACCTATGCGCAGCACCAACAGCGATGATGGCGTGTCTAATGGGTTCGCACGAGTGCGCAAGAGGGAGGACGTAGTTGATGTAGAAGTTTGATGAGCCGGGAGAGCAGGTGAGTTGGTTGGACGTCCAGTGATGAAAGTGGTGAAAATAACAGTTTTCAATGGACGTTTCGGCTATACGAGGGTTGAGAGAGGAGACTGTGTATCCAGCGACGGGAACTGGAGCACGCTGCTGGATCTGGTTCTTGTTAGGCGTGGCGTAACCGTCGCATTTAACACGGCCATCGCGACAGCGGCGACACGTCGGCTTCTCCTCATCGCACTTCAAGTGCCTGACTCTACAACAAACAGTGGTCAGAAGCGACTCACTATCCAATTAAAACAGAAATACGTACTTGCTACATGTATATTAGTCTCTGATTTGTCAATTAAGCATGCGGCGTAGAGAGACATACCAGGTTAAGCAGCCAGTGCGAACTTTTGGTCTGGAGGCGCGCTGCCATTTGACCTTCTTGGGCAGGATTACGAGCTGGTTCGTCGAAGTAGTCATGGTTTGCTTGTTACGAGAAAGCTTGGTCAAAATAACAAAGCAAAGGCAGGGAAAACGAGAGAATTTTGATGCCGTTGGATGGTGCCCTTCGTACGGGGAAATATCAACATGTCGCAGTCTCCACCGCCAAGAGGCGCAGCCCAGACGCTAGCAGGGCCTCAATCCCTGTTTTTACGACACAGCCAATCACACTGCATATCTCGGCTGAAACGTGGGTCTCACAGCACCTGGAACTGTCTGTGTCATGCCGTCTTGACAGCAACTGCGTAAGCCTCAGATCAACTCTAGGTGTTGTTTCGATTGAGGATCATGCATTCTTGACAGTGCCTCCCAATCCACCTGAAACGGGGTATCTTGGCATGCACGTTTTCGGCTCTTGAGTGCCGATAAGGCTGAATTAGAGAGGTAGAGATCGAGATGAATTACGCGGCTCCCAGGGGCTTTGCAGGTTCGAGAACAATCCCAATTGTAATTTGATCCTGGAGTTACGCTGGAATATGAGGTATCGCTTCCGGCGAGCCAGTTTAGGAAAGTTGTCCGTGATGAAAGAAGGATATGTGATGTCACTAGCGGAACTATTGTAAAACATTATGACACTGCATTCATTGACGAAACAAGTCGTCAAGGTCGTTTAAGGACTGATACTGCCAAGAATGAAGGGAGTATCATGATCTACTCCCAGTTCCGCCCTTTCGGAACCAATCCGGAACCCGGAACGCTTGGCTCGGAACGGTTGCAACGCTGTATTCACCATACTTGAAGCTCTCAAAACAGACGCAGAGAGCAATTATCATCGACTTGATGGCGTTTAAGCGTATGTAGAAGCCTATAGATAACCATAAACACTGTCTCGTATAGCATATCTACGATCGAAGCTATACGAGACCCACTTCAGCTTCGTAACCCTTGGTAATCACTATCAAATCGCAAGGGATGGCTTTGAGTTTGGTCGCTAGACCAAGCCCAGTATAGCCTTAAGAAACAAACTCACGAGATCATTGGGGTGTTTTGTGTCGTGGCAGAGCACATGGCTCCGCGGACTACGGCTGGCGGGAAGGCAGAGCGGCTGTACAACGTTGATATCCACAGAGCATAAGGAGCCAATTGAAAAGGGTGAATCGAGGAGTATCACTCATTCCTCTGTTCAGGAGGTTGTCAATTAGCCTGAATCTGTAAACGGTGGATTACGTCGCGCTTGTTAGGGGGCCCAAGGCAGCACTCGCCGGAGCAGACCCCTCAAAAGACTACAATGGAACTTTGTCCACGAATACCGAATAGCACCTACATTCAAAGGAGGAGATCTACAGGATAACTCGGCCTTGGCAAAAGCATGTTCTGCCTTCCTCAACTGGCTACCTAGAGCTCTTTGACCTTCATCATCTCGGCAGCACTGCGATGCACAACTAAAGTCCCAATCACATGTACCACCACGTAAGTAGCCCTATCACGTCGTGTTATAAGCTTCGTCTTGACCTCGCTAATCGTGAATCCCATGAGCCGCTTTTCCGGGAGACGGGCGGTACACTGCCTCGACTCCACTAAAATGGGGTTTCGGGAATGCCGAATGCAATGCGCCTCAACACCATGGAGTCATATCCGGAGGCCGAGCAACCCGCGCATCGCGGAGGAATAAGACTTCGGAAATATCAGATAATAATAAATGTTTGGTCAATCAGTAAATAATCCGCAGGTCTTGTCGATGTGTAGAATGAAACGTTGCGTTGTATCGCCGGTGCATCCCGAGGAGCGCATCTACTCCGACTACTCGTCATGTTTCGCCGGCAGTGAAGATTATTCGATAACATGGATGCCAATCTTGTAACCCAAAATGCCATGAGACCTTCAGCCTTGTACTCTTATCAAGTCAACATGTCCCATTGAGGTCTTTCTCTGATTTCATGGTGTTGCCTCCACTCGAAGATCATGACTGAAGGATCTCAAGGCATCACGTAGAGACTACCGCTTTAATATCGCCTGGAAGGCAGACTGCCTAGAAGTGTTGACATATATTCATTACGGTTATTCGACTCCGCTATAATGAAAACTTGTAGAAGGCGAAGACATCTTGAGTGCATGGATGTTTTGAATGACTCATGATCAAGGAGGAAATACATTCGTAATACCAGTGTATCGTGAATATTCTTTACCTTCCAATTCCAACACGCTTCCGATCAAATAGAAGCTTATCCTTCCTTATCATGCGATTCGTATGTCAAGTTCAATTCTGTACTTGCAAACACCGCGGCCGTACCAGCTCTTCAGATGTCGGTGAGGCTATAACACGTCGAACGGCAGCCGTAAGTTGGTACAAAACGCCAAAGAGTGATCTTATGTTATTTACTTCGATTCAATTGAGGCGACGGCAAAGCTGAGTTAGGTCAACCCCGCGCCTCGGTGCTCCGAAGTTCGTGATACAGAACGCGGCCATCCTTCGGTAAGGCTAGACTAGTGGATCCGTGCCGCGGAAACCCGAAGGACGGATCTTGACAACTGTCACCAAGATGACAGGACATCATCTTCTCACCGCTCTGCACTTCCATCATGACTTCCAATCGCTACCCAGTTTATAAAGTCAAATCGCATATGGCTCTCCCAGATCCGCACATGCCGCCCAATCGCTTCCATCACGCCATATTCATCGAAGCCAGCAAGGATGGCTCTGGCACTCTGTACCATGTCACCGGCGACGTCACGTCCTCAAAAGGAATGAGCTACGAGAGTAGAGAATCACCTGATCCCGCTCACTTAGAAGGCTTCCATTGTAAAGAACTGCTGGGCTATACCGGTTCCGACGTGCATCCAGAACAGTGGAATGCGCTTCTTGCTTCACTGCCGACGCCGCCGCAGCAAAAGGCTCCGAATCCGAAGAAGCAAGGCCGCGTCGAGCCTTTTAAGGAGAAACTTGGGGATTACGAGTACATCTTTTATCAGGACGGGGAAGAGCGCAAGCCGCTTTGGAAGTGTACTGAGTGGGTTGAGTGGTACGCTATTCCTGCTCTTCGCGAAAACGGTCTTATCCAGAGCAGTGATCAGTAACTATCCTGGAACTGGCTCTCCTTGTTCATACTTGAAGGTTTCTTAATTCCTATTGCATGTTGAGTGTATGATACGCATCTCGTCTTCTTTACATACAGGAATGAACGTAGCCATCCCGCCAGTTTTCCCTCAACCGAAACAACAGATGGTCACAGCGACAATTCCATTATAGCAAGCAGTCCAGCGCATACTGCCGCTAATAAAAGCTTCGTGGCCCTGATTCCGTCATTCGACTCAGCTAGTGCATCAGAACTAGCCATAGAGCTACCTGTTTCCTTAGAAACGGATTCGGTAGCCTCAGCTTCACTCGTGGTCGTAGTAGTACTTGGATCCTCACTCTTGAGCTTCTCCAACCCCGCGGTAAGCGTAAACCTCCCATACTCAAACGTCGGACCATAAATCTCTCTCATATCCAACTCGTCCTTGTACGTCTCCGGCCCAATTGTCGAAGGACCATTAGCCAGTCTATTGATCACAGTGCAGTCCTGCGCAACAGATCTGCTCATCTCGCAGTGGAGCGAGTAGAACCACTTTGTGCCATCCGGTAGCTCCGTGATGGCTACGTCCATGGTTCCTGTTGGGTCTGCGGTTGAGGCAAGTGTTTTCTCAGCCCATGGACCTAAGGTGATTGTTTGACCGTTTCTGTCACAGGCCTCGTCATTAGGGGGGCATTTGAGGAGGTATGTTGTCGCTGTGGTGTCTGCGCCTAGGACTTTTCCAAAGAGGGTCATGGCGTCTGAGGGGATGAGAAGGAGGTCTTTGACTGATGTTGACATTTTGGCGTTGACAGCGGCGTTGTTGCTTGGTGAAGAATGGCGATGATTGAGGAGCCTGCAGCTCGGATATTCTTATATCAGCTTGAGGAGGCTGTCTTCTAAATATATAGACTGTGTAGTTATTTAAGAAGACAGCGGTGAGGGTGAAGGTGTCAGCAAGGTGAAACAGCGCATCTTTTCACGCGACCAAGTCCGTGCCGCATCCTTCATTTCGTAGAGTGGATTATAGAGTACAGAATCTCACCAAACAGATTATGCAAGTCAATGCGAAAATGAGAAGGTCACAAAAAAGTATAAACCAGATATAGAGAGGCTGAAATAGAAACCATGCCTTGGTATGCATCGCTACATCTTGTTGCATCCAGGACCTGCTTCGCTTCGTGGCTCGTGCATCAACCCCTCCAAGAATCTCCGAAAATGGATCAGCCAATTCTCGCTCTTACACCACCAGCCCATAACGATGTCAGTCCTGTTTGTACTTATTTACGTACTAAAGGGTTCATTTCGCACTTCAATCTACGCGATAATATACTAATTTTTGATCTCTAGGGAAGGCCCTCCGCCGGTGCTTGTCAAAAAAGCTCAAAGCAGAGGATGTCGCGTTTCTCGAGCTATTTCTCGCATTCTCATTGGTCGCGACAATTGCCTAGGTCCGTTAAACCATCTCAGGAAAACATTCTCTAACGCAGTTCAATCTCAGATGAAATATCAAGAGCACTAGAAAAAGGCATTGAACTCGAATGGGAAGGTGTCGACGATTTTGTCAATCCTTTCGGTGATACAAGAGGTCGGGCCTTCAATAGTGTTTGGACGTTCGACCTCGATAAGGATGTTCTCTTTCTCACCAAGGATGATCTGCTTTGCTCTGCACCTCTCAGCCTGGCGAGAGACCGGCTACTTAATATGGACGACTTTGAGATGATAAAATTACCGACTGAAGCAACTGCAGATCAGAAGATTACACCAGAACAGTACTGGGATCTTCAGCCTAAATTTGATCCTCGAAAAAAGGCATTCCTTGGTCGCATCCTCCACGACTTTGGCCATACATGGCGTCATCTGCTACGGAGAGAAGTCAATAACGTCACGTTCAAGAAGCTCGCATATGCTGTTATCTGGATTCTAAATCTGGACTTCACTATAGTGGAACGTACAGGATTCGATCACGTTGCTGGCCGCGGCGGACCATATGTCGGAGCGGTAGACTTGCCACGATGGGATGCCCCAGATGAAACTGTTGTGCGAGTTGGCACATGCTGGTTTGTCTTGGCACGAGATATTCCCAAGGGCCTTGCGATGATACGAAAACATATGGAAACCCCTGCGGCGACTGATTCAACAACGAGTACTGCGACGTACGCAATATTGACTCTCAGACAAATCGTCTGCTGCAAGGTCCACGATGGCGAACTGGCTCTTACACGACGAGAGCCACTATTCAGCGACTTTGCTCCCTCTGATTCTGCTATCGACCTGCTTCTCTGGGCATCAGACCTTCACCAAGTAGAACCCAAGGCTTGTCGGCTCAACTACCTTCCTGTTGAGATCCAGAGCAGAATCCTTCGTCAGGCGACAGCAAGTAGTGTCGCAGCAGTGAAATTGGGCATTGAGCTTGCTTTAGGACCACCATTCTCCTGGACTGAGGGACGCCGGAAGATCAGGTTGGAAGAGGTACTCAGACATCGAACAGAGGCATCGCCCGTCGAATCTCAAATCTTTCTCAATGGGGTGATGAGTGGCTTGTCATATAAGTGCGAGGTACCACGTGTAGGTTTCAAGGTCGACATGAGCTCGCTTCCAGCGCCGACGCGTCTCGAGGCTGCTGTGCCGTCGTCGTAGGCAATGCCCTGCACATACTCGGCTCGGCTGGACCGGACCAGCGCCATGATGCGCAAAGTCAATTATTTCTTGATCTTTTTCTCCAGGAGTGGGTAGCCCGAGCTAATTCACATTTACCGAATAATCCAATTAATAAAAATAAACCACGATTTCTCCTAAATCTTTGTCTTGCGGCGTTCTTCTGCGGCCGATCCATGGCCAGCCCCCCGCTCTGGTTACGAACAGCTTCCGAATATGGCATGCAGTACAACCCTGCGTTGGTCGCTCGCCACGCAATGATCTGATCAATGCGGCGCCCGCAGTTTAACAAAACCACGTTATTATCGCGCATTCAATCCCATCGAGACTTCTGAAGCTGGATAAAAAATGGCGCAAGCAGCAAATGAACACGAAGGCCCTCTTCAGGCAGACGTACGCTCTCCAGGGAAAGATTCGAATGGTGACTGTTTTGCTGATTCTACTAGGATGCTGTGTCTTTAAGCCATGATTCTGCATTGGCTGCCTCGTGCGTTCTTCATGTGGTCTGATGGATACCCGCTGATCTGTCGTCTAGTCTTGAGTCAGGAAGTTATCTGACCTCACTCAACTCCAGCGTCTTGAACTACAAGTACGTTCCAATCATAAAAACATAATCACGGCTAACCTTTTACCGCAGATATGAAGTGCGATTCAGAGCGAATTTTTGTAGAATGAGTTGACTGACCAGACGTAGAATGGGCGGCGATATCATGCTTTCCGTGAAGGCGCTTACCTAGTCGTAAGTCGACAGATGTCTCAACGAACACGCACTAACGATCGTAAGCCCAACGACGACGAGGAGCAAGACAGAATGGATCTGGGCCATCATATCTACCGTCTCGTCCTCGGCGGCGATCTCTTCCTCGCGCCTATTGGCGATAAAGTCAAGCGTGTTCTTGACCTTGGCACGGGAACAGGTATCTGGGCCATGGACTTCGCCGAGTAAGCATTCCCTCATTCCTCGTCCACCATATCTAATAATTCCCAGCGAATACCCTCAAGCTGAAGTCCTCGGAACCGATCTCAGCCCCATCCAACCCCCATGGTACTCCCC